>VBVR01000067.1:0-84685 GCA_011638315.1 Tetramorium parvispinum
CGTAAAACTCATTATTAGTCTTATTTCAGCACTAACAAAAAGTAACGGAAAAGTAACAATTCGTTACGTTTTAAGTAACGGTAACTGTAACGAGTTATTTTTCAAAATTTGTAACTAGGAACTGTAACGAGTTACATTTTAAAGAAAGTAACTGTAACGAGTTACTTTTATAAAGTAACTTTAACAACTCTGCATAAATCTGATAATAAGCGCTCGCGATTTTTGTGTTTGCACTTTCTTACGCTTGTCTAGGAAGAAATGTAGAATTTCTTTCTTCACTCAATTTCAACTACGTAATGCAATTTGGCTTAAGAGTAGAAACCCGGTGCATTGTGATGATAACAGATATCGTTGCGGACGTCATTGGCAGATATCCCGAGTTATTCCGGCGAAATCTATCGACCTATCGGCGCCTCTTATGAACGTAGCCCTATTCATTAGGTACGTTCGCCGCGAGAAATCCGGATTCGAAAGTTTCTAGGAGGGGAGCGCGTCCTAAATCACTCCTTTCTTTACGTAGGTGTACTAACGACTTCGCCTCCTCCGCAGTCTGTAATTAATAGTCGGACCGCGTTCTCCGGGATCCTATATCACCGCGAAGAGAGAACCGCGCGAGATAGCCGTGTAGATCGTATGGGATCGTAGGACGTAGATCGTAGGGCCCCGATAGGTGCATGCCGGTCAAGACCGATCGAACGAGAACGATTACTCGCAAGATTTCCATCGGCTGTTAATTGCGCCGATTAACGAGTGCCGATGTCGAAAAGCCGACGAAGAAGCGCGACGATCGGTTAACGCCCGTATGATCGTTGCTAATTAATTCTTGCCGTCTCTTTCTCTCTCTCTCTCTCTCTCTCTCTATGTTTCTCAGGTAAGATCTACTATGTATAGATCGTAGATCTCCAATTGCTCGTGTCGCCCATGTCGTAAAGAGCCGGGGAACGTAACACGGGATACGCTCGTCGATCTGCGCGAGATACATGTGTAATCGTTAGCAACACTTTACGGCCACCACTATTACAGTAAGCGTAAAACATTATATAGCGGAGCTCCATTAAATGATCGGTTAATAAATAACTATTGTGATACATATATATATGTACGTGCGCGTACTGCATTCGGCCGCGAACGACTTTCCTCCGAGAGTCGATTTGTGTGTCGCCCGATTACGCAAAACCCGGCGGAAACTATCAAGAACCGTCTACCTACTATTCAGTCCGCTGATTAAACGATAGCGCGGAATGCCTGAAGGTACTGTCGAGATACGTTTACAGCCATGACTGTTCGTACTAATTAATTTCGCGAACGCCGACCGCTCGCAGTTAGCCGATGCCTGATATTATTGCAAAGCCACTTAACGAGCGAAGAAAAAGATCATTGCTTCCGCAATAAACGAAGTATATAAACATCGTTGATATTATATGTCTTTGACATTTTCAGCTCTATGAAAAGTTGTTAACAGCGATGAAAAATGATTTATATTCGCCAGTTCTTTATCTGATTCGCTTTCACTTGTGTTTGTTCGCAATTCAAAGATACAAATTGACGATATATATTTTTAGCTGAAATAATCTGAAATAAATTTGACATAAAGAGGCCTGAACCCATATTACTTACTCTTATTACACTTATCTGTGCAAATAAAAGCGCAGGGGAATTCTGGAGTATCGGTATAGTCCTCACATTACCGGTTAATACGGCAATTCTCTTGGGACGGGGGGTCGAGCCGGTATCGATGATACTTAGCCGTCGTCCCGAGCCGACCGCTCACTTGGTGAAACAATAATGCGACTCGCTCGGCGATCGAAGGGCACCGATTCGTCGATGATTGCGGCCCGTAGCCACCCACGCGTCCTAGATCAGCGCATTCCTGCGGGTCTTGCGGGACAATTTATTCGCGACGTGCCCATGTAGCCGGCGATGTAACTGGCGCGCATGAAGCGTGATCGTACGAGACTTGCTATCAAATCGCGGCGTTTCGCACGATGTTCGACGCGCAGATATTATGACGTCCACGTTGGGAGAGAACTCGCCCACGGGAGATCGTCAGCGGGCACGATCATCGATCGGCGATAATGGCCGGCGACGCCAACACGTGGGCGAGTTACAAGCTCGCCGACTCTCGACCGCAAAAGTTTGCCGATGAGAACGGCTTACAGGGTTACTCGGAGTGTTAGCGGTGTTTCGGTCCGATGCGTTTCTTCGGTGCCAAATTGCAGCAATTTTACAAGCGACCCCGTTGCTGTCCGCTGTTCGGAACTTCGGAATTGCAGACCGTTGCGATTTGGCCCCAAGATACTTATCATTCTCGAGCGTGATTAACTGCAACAATAAACGTAGACACGTGAACGAACGAGGTTCCGATCGCTTTAAGTAATTACTAATAGCGCTCGATTTTTAACCGCAGAGATATTACTGCGGAAATAGTACCAGTCCCAAATTATTTTAGTTGATTGTTACACGCGTTCGCTAATTTTCATCGAAATGTTTATAACGAGAAACGCGTCGGACTGGAAAGAGGCATGCGAAAAATTTCGAGTTCCAACACACGTGCGTCTCCTTAATTGGCGTGTTAGGGGACGTAAAACCGGTCGTACGTTGTATGTTCTGCTCGGCGATCTCTCGCGTGAACACACACAGCGTTTTCCATGTGTTTCGGTTCACCGATGCAGACCGCCGAAAACAGGGTACCAATTATATCAACCACAATTCCTGACATCCTGCATTTTACTCGCGAACACTTTATACCCGATCGATGTTCTCAATCGATATTCTTCCACGAGACGGAACTTTCGCGTGAGCAGTCGCAGTGAGACGAAAAATAAAAGGTATTATTATTAAAAAGTAATACAAGTTATTTCGTGCACACTTACATTATCTTATAATATTGCAAAATTAATGAGATATTATCAAGAGTGCGAGCGTAAATTATTAAACGTACATATTTTGAAAAAAGTTTAAATGGGGCCAAATACTCGCACCTTAATGTGTGGTCGAAATGTTATTTTATTTTCTGATTACATTTTGCAATGCAATATAACGTGAACGATTAGAATATAATAGACTATATTGTACGTATATTGCATACAAATATATATTGTATAGAACTTATTTCTAACGCAAAAAAGTCATCACTTGAATATTAATTCAATTCGACTTGAAAGAGAAAGTTGGAAGATTTGCACTATTTGACTAATAACAATTTTTATGCATGCCGTCAGGGATATCCTGCGGGCTTTCACATGAAAGCGAGAGATAGAGAGTTAAGGGTCGAGCATTCGCTCGAATTCACACGATCAGACGCTTTGATTTTTGAACCGCCGTTTCCCGTCTGGAAAATGCCTCGTCTTTCCACGCTCGGCTTAGTTTCTCCTTTCGAAAGGAAAGGATCGCCGAGGGTGTCGTATCGAGGTGCTTCGCGGAGGTCCACTCGAACACACTAGACATGCCGGACTTCCTGGTCGTAAAGACAGAGAAGGAGAGATGGGAAAGGTGGAAGAGAAACGAGAGACTAGCCCACTCGCGCGGCTCTTCCACTAGTGGCGGCGCGTGCACGCCACATAAATTCTAATGGGAAACGAATTAAGCCGCCCCATTTTCTCACCCGGAGCCCGGAGCCTGGAGCTCGGTGCCCGGAGCCCCTTATTTTCGCCGAACGTGAAAAGTTTTCAGCGTACTTTCGCGGAAGGAGATCCTCTCAGATATATCGTACTTAATGCAACCGCCCTTGCACGTTACACGTACGTGCGTAATAGCTCTCTCTAGGCCGACACACAGAAATTTTCCGGACCATGTATCATCTAAAGCTTCAGCTTAAATACGACGGTATATTTAGGGTGAATTATATACGTTTCAGACTTGGCGGATGCCGGACGTAGTTATCATGGTCCGATGAGAAAACGTATTAACTCTTTGAATTCACATACGGGATTAAAACAGATATAATTCTATCGGTGCACAGTTTTGCCGTGCTGTGCCACTAACGAGCTTTCCTGATTTCAGTTTTCCTAATTTAGTGCCGTAAACACGCGACAGCGAGTGCAGGAACATTATTAATTCACGTACGCTCTTTGTGAAGTCTCGCGTCTCGGTCCGTAGGTGAGTTTTCATCGCGAATTTCTTCGGAAACACGCCGACGAGATTTCAAAGAGAGAAGTGCCGGACGCGCGCGCGCGCATTCTCTCCCTCCCTCTCGCTCTTTTTTTATCAGCTACCATTTATTTCGACTTCCGTCCCTGTTAACTCCCGCGGACTTGGCCGCCGTGGAAAAGCTAATTTCGATTTTCCAGGACACCGGCGTGCCGTGAAAAATCCAATGGTCGAGCTGGGTGGCGGGAGAACGTTCCACGAATTCTCGCTGCTCTCCGACTTCGCTCGGTCTATCCCGCTCCCTTTTTATTTTCGAGCCACGTAAATTCTAATGGGAAACGAATTAAGTCCTTTTTTTCCCCCTTTTCCTCTTTGCCCCTCCCTCTTCCCCTCGGCGGATCGCTCCACCTCGTGGAGTTTCCACTTTGTCCGTAGGAAAAACGAGCGGCGGCACCGACGCCGCCGCCGCGCCATTCCGCGCGGTTTAAGGCTGCCGAGAGATGCGATGCTCGACTTCGTGGTACAGATGTTAGTGCATTCGAACTTACACGGACGTGCAAGCTCGTCCGAAAGCAGGGCCGGCGAAAGATAATTTTATCGCTATAATAGATTATAGAAAATTTCCGTTTTACATAAATTATATTAATAAGAAAAGGATAATATATGTATACGTAATCATATAATAAATTAATAAGAAAATAATTGAACATAAAGAATAAAGCAACGTCATTGCAATGAGTAATAAAAAGATTGTACGGAGCTGAAAATATATGACACATTAAAGTGATAAAATCTTTCTACGTTTGATTGTGAACGTGCAGTTTCGTAGTCTGATTTTAAAAAGTATTAAAAAGTGATATATTTAATACCTCTCCCTAAGCTCTATCGAATCTCCAGCCGGCCCTGTCCGGACGTGTATGTACCCACGTACGCGCGAAAATGTATGTAATACGAGGGTAAGGGAACGGGGTTCACATAGGGCGTAGAACGAGCGCGAGGGTAAAGAACCGCCGCTATCGGCCCTCCGTTCACCGTCCCTCCTCCGCTCTTTCCAACCCTCCCGTCCACATCGTGTCTCTCTCTCTCTCTCTCTGCACCGCGTCTCCTCTGACTTCCAATTAAAACTGTTTCGCCCTACCCGTGCTCTATTCCCCTCCCGGACAGAAACGGGCCGGCCCGCCCCTTCATTTTTCAAGATTTTCCTCTGATGCCAGAAGGAAACGAGAAAGAGAGAGAGAGAGAGAGAGAGTCTCGAGAAGGCTTTCCCTTCGCTCTCGGGTCACTCGACGGCGAAAATCTCCTAACGAGACGTAATGCGACGTCGCGCGCGCGCGTCCGACCCACTGATAAAATGAGAGAACTCGATTCGCTTCTAAGGAATGAAAACGCGGGGATTAATAATGATTATTGGCATGCCATCAGCAGTTAATTGCAATTATCGAAATAATGAAGATATGGATATCTTTATATAATTGGAGAACATATATAGATAAGTACCTAAATATATTTTGTTCTAAGAATTAAATTCTTTTTTTCATAAATTGTATATAAAAGAAGAATATAAAATGAACAAAAGTAAAATATATATTTTTACATAATGAGTTTCATATAATATGATCGAATAATGAAATCGGTGTGATATAACAATATAATGCGCGATGATCAACTATATCGTGAGATTAGACGGCCGACAAATCGTGATCTTGAGGAACAGGAACGGATCCAGGAAAGATCTTTAGTTACGTGGAAACATGATATTACATTTTGCCCAACATCCTTAATGAGACTAATTGCACACGTAGTTAAGCATTTTATCGTAATTAAATTATAGTAAATTGATACGAGCGCGGGCGTGTACGGAAGATGATGCAACGCGCAGTGGAAAATTTCTTCGAAAACTTCCGGATATTGCGATAAATTGCAAACGCTACCCAATACTACAGCGACGTAGTGATTCCCGGAGTAAAGTGGTTGTTCCACAAATTCTGGCATGGCTTCCATAAGTTCTGAGGATAGCACGAAGAGGCGGTGGCGATGTCGGCGGTAGGGTGTACGTACGTAAACTCAAGATAACTCAACCGCTTTAGGATTCGCCAGGAACCGAGAAGCCTGGAGGATCTCCCGATATATCCAACGTTGTGTGTGATGCGACTGATGGAAGAACCAAAATAGCATATATCCGTTCAATAATATTTTTATAAGATTTTCTCTTTTTTTCCCTCTCTCTCTTTATATATATATATATATATATGTATGTATATATATATTTTTGTGATCTATCTATGTCTATGTCACTATTAATGTCTTTTTCTCATCTGTGCGCATCTTATGATTTGATATAATCCAAGCGATCTGTCAGGAATGCTTCTCTTCGAGAATACAGGGCATACCAATTATTTTTAGCTCCGTTGAAATTCAGTTACCTCGTCATAGGTTTTAAACAATTTCATTTTGTTAATTTGGTGAGTAGGACAGCAGCTCATCTCGGGCTTACGCTATTCATGTCTCCGACCGAAATGTTTGACTGATTTATCGATATCTGCAACGAGAATAGCAATCTTTAATTATTTGTACTATATATCTTCCCACAATCTTGAAAAACTAGACTTGTAGAACTAGAATTATATGACGTGGAGAAAGCAAAGATGTCGTTTTGACATTTTAAACTTTCATTTTAGAGTCAAACTCACTGTTTTCACAATTTGCAGATACATTTACTGAAAATCCCAGTCACATGTGCATACATTTAATGTAATTAAAAAAGTTACTGTATAAATAGACATAAGCCATAGAGAAATAAGATTATTTTTTTTAGTTTCTTGCGGTGGATTTATAAAACTACGACCATACGCGAAGCTTCTCACGCGACTGCCGCTGGCACGTGGAAATATGCGCAGCTTTATCCAACGTGCGATATAGTATTAATTCGTTCCGCTCCGAAAGCTAATCCAGACACGAGACTAACCCTTGTTCATTTTCTTCGCTCTGCACCCCAAAATTCGTCCACTCTGCTTTTTGATACGTGACCAGGCTCCCAAATCGTTTGTTCACCTTTCCCCTCCTAAATCTCCGTGGATATTGCTACGATGTTGCTTTATACGGCATTTTATCCCAGAACGGTTTCACACGAGTTATACTCTTTCAGCGAAAAATAGCGTGGCTATATTTTTATCAGGAACAGAAATTCATAATTTAAATTCACGAATTCACCGCTAGTCATTTAATTTAGTATATTATTTTTTTAAATTTTATATTTGTATAATTATAAAATTGTTATTAATCCTCGCACATGTATAATATAATATATAATCCTAGCACATGTATAGTATTTAATTAAAGTAACGATATTTTGTTGCCAAATGTTGTATACATGTACATATATTGTACATGTATACCGTAATGTATGTACATGTATACCGTAATATGTTTTCTATTTTATTAAATTAATTTATTTGACATATGCATATACGAAACCTATAGAAATGATATTATTAGTAATAAAATTGGATAAATTTATCGCTTATAAGGATTTATCATTTTGATGTTAAATTGAAACTACAAAGGGGGACATTTGACGGGATCAAATTGCACATCACGCAACGTGAGTGGCAATCAATTGCTCTCAAGATCTAACTTTCTTTCCTTATACGGTCGTCCCAGTTAGCTTTTCCATGTCGAAAGAACACCTTCAGTGATCCGAAGACAATCTAGAGAACCTCTTGATTCCACACGGCGAATGCTCGATCCGTTGGGGATTCCGTACCTGAGGCTCGCGGAAAAAAAGAAGTACCGTCTCTAATAAATTCCATTAGGCATGGGCTCTTGCACGTAAGGGCCCCGATATTATGTTACGCGTTTTGACGTGCACTCTCAATGGGCGCGCATCCATTACGTTGGCCGGGTGTGCCGGCATCGGGTCCTCGAGGTCAGGACTCATTCAGCCCGGGATCCTCTGTGACGACGTGTTCCTTTCGTGCCCCTCCTTAGGTCCCTTTACGAATGTGGATTCAGTCGCGCGCAAACCAGGCGAGCATAATTCGATTCACGGATGCTTCGCTTCTTCCTACCCGCGTGCGCATCCTTTGTCGCGCGATGCTCATCCTGGATACCGGATAGCGGCACGCAAGATCCCGTGCCCTTTTGTCGATGCTCGAACTTTCTCTCCTGCTGTCCTGCTCGGTCTGTTTTTATTTATTCTCTTCGACGACGACAACGACGACGACGACGACGATGAAATTCTAGTTCCTTCTCGTGCGCTCGAGCTGTTAAAACTGCGAGAAAAGGAACGATGACGACGACTACGACGGGGTGAGATCTTTCAAGTAACTGTGTCAGGACAATACCCACTCCCGCCGATCTATTAGCAAGAATAACGACGTGCCACAGACTCTTCTGCCTCGATGGCTCTGGCAAGGATGAATAGACGACGCGGCTCCTGTCGAGCGCTCGAGCTCTCGAGCTGCGCGAACGTTTCGTACGTAACGAACGGATTCTGGGGTTAACAAGTTTCAGTATAATAGAAACGGTTGACAAGGCGCATTGTCGACTACATCGTCCGCCTCGGTGAAATTTCTATTAGCAAAAATTATGACGACTCAACCTTCATTTCGCAACACGATCAAAATAATTATTTTGATTGAGAATGTTTTAAATGTATGATGTACATACGTATAAATTTAATATCGTATCACGCTGATTCTACAGTTTGGACAATACTGTTGTTAATTAAAATAGCCTCGGGTTTGGAAATATTAATATAAGGATTCATATTTGATCGCGCGTTGAACCGAATCCGAGAGCGGGAAAGAGGATACAATAAAAGAATTTCACATTTGAGATTATTATTAATATATGATTATTAATTATACGCCGGTGTATATTAATTTGTATCAAATTTGTAATCGTAGCTGACGTTCGCGTACCGTTAATATCATTTTGCCCGTAACCGAGCAAACGGTAAAAGAAACGTTTCCTCGAGGTGGCTTCTGACTTTTGGAAAAGAGGCATCGTGCCCTTGAGACGTTATGCTAGTTTACGCGTCTCTACCTTCGTCGATGGACCAATGCACATTGGTAGTAATGCCAAATGGTGCTTTCCTCACGGAGAGGGAAGGGGGAGGAAGAGGCCAAGAGCGAAATGTCGAAACTGGGAAAGTTCGGTCGTAAAAGGGTCGAGTGCTCTTGGTTGAACCAAGTCGGGGAACGGAAGGAGGGTAGGGGAGAGGGCCGCGTAAGCGAAGCACGAATCGAAGTTGGTAGCTACGGCGAACGGGTGGAAGGAAGGATGAAGGGGAGACGAGCACGCGATTAGACGAGATTGAGAAAGTCCTTTGTCGTCGCACGGGATAAAACTTTTTTTCTTTTTTTTTCTTCTCGTTCTCTCCTCTCGCACCCTCTTCCTTCATCTTTCGCTCGCCTGGTTCCCCTCGCTGTCCCTTTCCGCTCCCCCCTCCTTCTCCCCCTCCCTGTCTTCTTCCGCTCACGCCGCCTCCTGTTGCGCCCTTTATCGTTCAATAGGATATCAGGCGACGTTCGTTACGACCATCAGAAAAAGAGTATGAACGAATCCGCCTCATTGGCTGGCACTCGATGCAGAAAAAGCGGCTCGAATTTCTTGCCGATATTCCCATATCGGATCCCTCTGGACTTTTCGTCGATGTAATTCCCAAATTCGACTATTTTCGAATGATCGTCATACGTCAAAAATAAAAATTGGAGGTTTTAATTGTTCTCGAAAATATATTTACTAGAAATAACGATAAAGTAGAGTAATATTTTAGGGAAGTATCGCATGTGTAATATATATTGGAACAAAGTAAACCGCAAGTAAATTTCTCTAACACAAACGCGAGTACATATGGCGCTGCTTAAACTATCTGACCGATATTTAACTTCGCAACTGCTTGCGTTTACCCCCGGTGTGCATAAAGCCCGCTGAATATTACAGTATGAGTCTAACAATAATCTGCTAACGTTCTCGCAGAAAATATCGAAATAAATCATGTGACGGTCTTTCACATCACGAATCAACAAATCGCATCAGGCGGCTCTCCATTTTTAATACATATCTCCCAACGATCTTTCTAATCCGCAATACTCGCAAATCCGCATTGCTGCCTCGCGTTTGCGTCAACGCTCGGAAAAACGTATTTTTGTCGGGCGTTTCGGCTTTAAAAAAATCTTGGTTTAAAAAAATTCTAGATCGCTCGCGGATAGGGTTAGCGGTGCTCCATGCTCGCATCCATCCACCCCCGACAGTCGCGATGATGGCGCGTCGCGTGTGAACTGTGCCTAATCGTGAGATCGGCTCAACCCTTCGCCAGATGAAAACCGGGACCGGGGCCACCTGCCCTGGATTACTTGCGAGCGTTATAAACGCTCGAGACCACCAGCCGCCCTAGAATCCTCGCGTCGTCGTCGCGTCACTCCGTCGCTTTTCTTACCAACCAACCGTCAGAGCCAACTTTATTCCGAGACAGGCAATTTTTAAAAACGTCTCATATTTTCTACTGGCTTTTTACTGGAAGTAACATCTTTACGAGTCCTACAATCTTCCTTCTCGTAATAATTTGCAAGGGTTGATTTTATTTTTATTACATCAGTGACCAAGGACGAAATACAATACAGAAGGAGCCTGCCTTTTCAAAGAGAGAAATTTCACGGTCAAAGGGTTTCTCAAAGGTTCTTTAAGAGTTTCCCTTTTTAACATTTTTATCTTTAGACCTGGAAATTTATAACTCTGTTGGCGATACCGTACGATTAAGAAAGATGTTAAAGGGTGACCTGCATTTCGAAACTGAACTTTTTTTTTTCTTTGTCATTGCAGGGTGTTTGTTGGACAGTTCGGCACCGCGGGGCCCGCCTGATGTGCCACCCCGTAACCCCGCAATGAGCCGGCTCAACGGAAGACTGCCAGGAAGTCACGCAGCGAGCGATCACGAACGCGATCCTGATCTCGAGCCATCCTGCCTCGTACGCACCCCATCCGGTAACTTCTACAATATACCAAGTGAGTTCGTAGGCAGGGCTCGTTAAATCTGATTTAGTAGAGAGAAAGAATGAGCGAGCAGTCGTATAGACACGTGGGAAACAATTTTCCCCTTTTCCTTCGTCTCGAGTCTCTTAACCGGTCGAAAATCAATTCGTTCTTCATGAAATTTCAATAGCATCGATATTTTCACAATTTTATAAATTTTAAGTACAAATATTTAGAGAAGTAAAGTTACCAGTATTATACCATTTATTAAAAAATTAATATTGTTTGTCTTAATATTTTTATAACTTAAGAATTATCGAAATTTTTGTATCATTGTTAAGAAAATTATTAATTGTGCACAAGATTGGTCAAAGAATCCATAAATGATAGTTTTAATATTATTCTGTACATATTTCTTTTCATCTGTGTCAAAAGATTTACGATCACCATTACCTTAATTAAGGAATATTGACCTGAGAAAAATCTCTCTCTCTCTCTCTCTCTCTCTCTCATTCTTTCATTTTCTCTCATTCACTACACTCACATACCCGCACACACATCTGATCAGGTAGTCACGTCACGAAATGGAAGAGACTTATTTCCGTAGCTGTCCTTGTTTTTTCGTATCTCTCTAAAGCATCGATTTATCTTCGCGCAAACACAAATATAAAACATTGACACTTTTAATAGTGTCGTATAATTAATAAACAGAAATACATACCTCAATGTAAATACAGATAAATATTTATTGGGGAGAGAAACCTTCGCGAGCACAAGTATCCTGTTGTCCCAGTGGGGTGTGGGGGGCCGCCCTCCCCTCCGGATAATGTCGACAATGTTTGCGCCAACGCGGCGAAAGAAGGCTTAGCAAAGGACGACGGCGAGTGACATCTTTGACGAGGGTATACATCGTAATCAGCGATAACCAATGAGAGGATCAGCCAAAGGGAGGGATGTCGATAATTTTCAAACTCCTTCTCTCCATGCTCAGCGCATCTTATCGTCCCCAGGTTTTTTAAAGACCGGGCTCGAAAGCCGCGCTATGTAACTCGAAATTTTTTCTCTTTTTAACGAAACTTTTTGTCTGTTTGCCGAAGGATTCCGGCGATATCCTCCTGCTTTATCTTGGAAAAGCGAGGCACGTGATAATACCGACGATGCTCGCGTGTTGCGCGTGAGAAAACGCGGCTTCTCGTGAAATAAAAGTTTGAAATAAAAGTCGGGACTTGTTGGAGTAGCCTCGAGACTAACTTGACTCTAACAAGCCGAACGATTCTCAAAATTTAGTCGCCGCAGATTGGTCTGCGGAGAGCGAATTGGTACGAGTCGGCTTGCCAACTTAGTCTTTCGCGAGTTCTTCAAACTTACGCCCGCATAGGCAAATTAATTACAAATCTAATTTAAAGGATCGTAACATGAAATAACACTGCATACCGGTGGTAACTTTTCAACGGGATAAAAAAAAAGATGTTAAAACTGCTCGGCAATAGTAGATAGTGGTAACTATCCGAGAGAAAGTAATAAAAAAGCAATAGAGATCGCGAATATTGGAATATGTGACGTCGCGGGTCGTTGGATTGACAATAATTGCAATTATTTTGCGATATTGTAGTTCAAATTTAACTTGACTTTTTAGAAATTGTGATCAAGATAAATGAGTGATTTCCATATGGAAGAAAACAATAGGCGAAACTCGAATCTTGAGTGACGGCGAAAGACAAATCCCTTCACTTGTCCTTTGCCATACCCACCGAGCGTACTCGTGGAAAGAAAAGGGCGCCTTGCGGCGACATTTTTCCGAGGCACTCCACCAGCGCGTGGTATCGACTACAGAGAAAACAACGGCGAAACCTAAGCTTTTCTACGTATAAAGTCTCTCCCCCGGTCCACTCGGCGACTCGGGAAGTGTCCGGCACAAATACTCGGGCACCCGGGTGACACGCTCTTTTCCCTTGTTCGACTCGTCGTAAAGATTTTTCAAATTCCACGGTCGAGCGCCGGGGTTGACTTTTCCTACGATGCGTCTCTGTGCACCCTGATGTTTTTCTAAAGCAAACGTGAATCGCTTCAAAGGTTCTCTTAAAATCCATGGGATAGGTCGAACGGTGATTTACGAGCCTTACGAACCTTCGTCTTATTGACTGCCCGGTTATGACACCGCTTGACGCTTATGGCCGTCTGCATAATGCTTAAGTCCACAGTCGAGATCTTCCTTCCTTCGAGTCACCTTCGATTCACGTGGTGAACTTGCTCTCGTTTTTTTTTTCCTTTTTTCAGTTCGGGTCTGTCTGCCTCGAGAGACTCGTCTATTAAGTATAAGCTCGACTATATTAAGTATAAGCTTGTTTTTGTTACAATTGTGAATCGCGTGTCTGGTGTGTAAATTAAGAAACATCTTTACGTGTCGAAAGGATTATATTACTTAGATTATCCTTATATTTGTGTGTGCATTCAATAAATCAATCTCTTTCGTGTTTGAAAGTTTACTGCGGAATGCTACCGCGGAACTTCTTATAATTGCAACGCTACGTAATGGAAGAGAAGTAATTCTTGAAATACTTTGTTAAAACTTTCTTGCAAAATATTTATATTTTACTCTCTTTAGAACTAGATATTTCTGCTAAGCTTCATTCGTTATATTTTTCATTCGAGAAAATTATCTTATGGCTTTTGACTGAGATATATAGCGCAATATCGCGCAATCGGGATTCTTGTCCTTCAAATAATTTGACACGGCCAACGCGGCTCTAATTCGATGCGTACTCACGTTCAACCCTTCGCCAAAGCTATTCGTCGCGTGAGGATGCCTCTCGCGAGCAGCGCATCATCGGCGGTAAATCACCTGGCAGGTCGCCAATTAGAATGAATTCTCGCCAGTGAACCGCCGATTAGCAGATATTCCCCTCTAATTCGATTCCGGGCGACGGGGGTCGCTGTCTCGTGCGCCTAAGCACCCTGGAGAAAAATAAAAACGAGAGAGACACCCTCCGGGTAGAGCGGAGCATCCCCGAAATCACCGTAATCACCGATATCTACCTTAAATGGCATAATCACCGGATTTCGGGGCCGAAGCGGCAACACCTACAATTAGCGGTGGTGGGGTCAGCAGCTTCGGCTAGGGCCCTCTTCTCTTCCCACGCCCGCGTTTTACCGTTCCACCGAGGTATGCCTAAAGGTGCGGGGCACATTAGAGTTGGGCGAGCTCCCCGTAAGAAGACAAAGGGCGCTGAAGCGCCCAAACTCCACCTCGTTCGAGCTCTACGTATCGAGCGTGTCCCGAAAAAGGGTTTTGTGAAGCAGGCTTGAGACGAGCTAAGTGTCAAGAACAACAAAGCTCGAACTCGAACTGCCGCTTGCGCGTAAACGTGTAAAGTGGCTCATTAATATTCAAAACGTATTACGTTTTAAATGCGCACCGCGTTACCGCGCGCGAGTACCATATCTCGACGCGGAGCGGCAGAGAGAGAGAGAGAAAGTTAAACTTCCAAAATTAATTCACAGCTTGTTTCAAATGTAAATACGTTTCAGCGTGCTTATTTCTATTTTATCAGTTATTATATTCCGTTTTAAATATGTAATTCCGTTTTTTTTTTCAGCAATATTTTTTAATCTTTGCGGCCACAAATGAATGTAGGCGCGCGCGTTTCGCTATATTCTCGCGAGCTAATACTAACCCGAATATTTCAGTAGAGTATCGCGCGAGAGACGTAATAGAATTCGTGTTACTCCGCTATTCCATGCCCGAAACTTGTGTGTTCGAGGTTCCCTCGGTTGAGGATTAACGCGTTAATACCACTCGTGCATATTGTTGCGAGAGTGTGATCCCTCCAGACCACCACTATTCACCACTAATCATCAGTCGTCACGACGTTCACCGTCGTCCATCGAATATACGGCATTTCGCATATACAGGATGTACCGCTTCAATTTCCGAGATCATACCTTCCGGAGATTTTGAAAGATGATAAAAGGAAAAAAGTCACGCTTTCTAATGGATTATACTACCAAATTAGCTTCTTTTCGAAGACATCCTTTTTTTCCCCTATAATTCCCTCCTCCGTCTCGACAAGACTCCTTGTGCTCGACGGTTTTCTAAGATCCGAGAATGCACACGTAGGCTTCCCTTCACGCGAGTCGTGGAACGGTTGCTTGAAATTCAAGCCGAAACCGCGATGAATCATATACTTATCGATTCAACAGGAGCCCCGCGACCGCTCCTCCTTCCTCCTCTCTGCCTCGCGCGTGTGGAAACCGCGCGCGAGTGGAATAGATGTTTCGCGTCTGGCATCACAAAAGAATCGCGTCTGGTCGTTCACCGGAGAAAAGGGCTCGCGTTGAAAATGAAGAATCGACACTGTCGTAATTTATTTAACGGCCGGCCACGCCTCGCGCTCGCCAACCTCCGCGCGCTCGAGCGCTCCTAATTACACGTTCCGCGCGTAATCGGAAATGATGCCGCGTGAGGGGCAAAACGTAAAGCGAGGGGCGTGATTATCCCGACGACGGATTGACGGCGGGCATTTTTAACCCCGTCAAACCGATAGAGATCCTACGTCAAAATGTAATACGTGCTGTCTATTAGCGGCACTAACGATATCATTTACCTCGGTAAATCAGTTAACTTGATAGAGAGCGGCTAATCCTGGAACGTGCAACTTTAAAAATTGAGGAATAATGCCCCCTCGCGCGCGAAGTGCACGAGAGAGCTCATCGAAAAAGCTATCTTACCGCCAATTTTCCGCGTGTATTATGACGCTTCGCTGTATAATGCGATTTCGTATGCATTACGTAAAATGTAAACTACATCGCGCTGAATTGCATTTACATTTTGGACGGGCGGAAAAACCTTGACGGGGGCGCCCACCCGTTGTTTCCCCACGAGAAATTTCGCCGATCTGTCAGAACGCGAAATATAACAAACTGTCTTCATTCTCTGTTTCTCTTCTCTTTTGCAGAGATACCGAAGAATGAATACAACAACAAGAATCAGTCCACGGGGAACAGTCCAATAAAAGTGGAGCTGCAAAACAACATGGACAGGTAAGACCGTTTACCGCACAATACTTTTACCACCCTCTGTCGTGCGGCCCGCAGTGTCCTTGGCCAGATGAATTGTACCGCCGAGGAAATTCGTGTTTCCGAAAACCGACGTATGATCGAAACTAAAGCAAACAGGGTCCGGCGCGGCCCGACTTCTGCTCCGCTTCTTTCTTCCTGCCACTCGAGAGATCCTCATGAATCATCCATTCAGTCGACTCGCGGCACAATGAGTCAATGTTTGAGCGTGGATTGTCGTACCTCAAGAAAGCGCCGCGTCTCGCCTGCGCTCGTGACGCTCGCCCGTGGAAAATCGTCGGTTTCTTCTACCAAAGCTTCCTCACAAGGACCATTCGCCGCAGATCCGCAGAGGGACGCACTAGCTGCCGAAATTTGCAAAACGGCTGCCGCTGCTGCCACGGGATTTTCACGTCGTGTTTACGAAGCCGGTAAACGAAACGAACTTCGTTCGGCCGCGGGGAGGGAAAGGAGAATGGAATTTGATAACGCGCTACCCTGGGAGCGAACGGAGATTCGAGTTTCTCCACTTTTACGGTATGCAAATTTGTTAAATGGCATTAACGCTCGGCTCGAAAGTTGAGCGAGTCATTTTTAAGAGATTGAATAGAACGATATTGAAGTAATGCGAAATGAGAAAACTAATTTGATAATAGCCAACGCTAATTCTCAGCCGAACCGAACTCGTTGTTCGAATGCGCAATGTGATTTTTTTTTTTTGTTAATCGCGTTAATTCGTACATTCCGGGATTTCTTGACGTTTTACGTAGAGGTTGTGAAATATACGACGTGATCCGATATTCCTTTTTATTCATAAAATTAATATTTCGCTTATCTTTATTAAAAATCAAAACAAAAAACGGAATATCCTAAAAATGTAAATGTGATAAAGCCGAAGAGCTTAACGTTCAAAAACGTAGGATATTTCAATATTGGAACTTTGTAACGAATAAGTCAAACATTCGGTTAAACATTTCGACATCGGGCTGTAAAATGGAGAATTCAGAGACCGGAAGTTTCACTCGGGGAAACTCCAAATCGTCCGCTTTTATTTGGTTTGCGCGATAGAAAAAAAAATGCGCATCCAATCCGCGTAGAATCAACAGCGGGAGAGAGAGAGGACGCCTGGTAGACGCCGCTTGGTTCTCGTTTTTTTCATTATCACGCGGTGCAACGAAAGCAAACGCGCTTTCCCGCTCGCGCTTCAGAATCCGACGGTTGCGTTTAAATATTTTGGTTAGACATTTGTGAGTTACTTGGAAACGGCGGCGGCGGCGGCGGCGGCAGCGACGGCGGCAATGGTTCAGTACAAACACACTCGAGGGCTGCCGCTTTTCCACGGGGGTATGTAACGAGCGAGAATACATTACGAGTTTCTCGAACGTCACGAGGGAGAGTGAGAGAAAGAAAGGGGCGAGAAAGGGAGTGGAGGGAAGGAGAGGGAGAGAGCTGAAACTCCACACTATACCGAAACTCCGAGAGTTCGGGCCGAACGTGCCTGAAAATTGTACCGAGGTGCCGAATTCCTCGGCGGTGTTTCTCTAATTACAACGGCGGCGCATCGAGAAATTATACAACCCCCGTGTAATGGGGATTCAGTACGGACGGCTATCTAACTTTTCGGATAAAACGGCGGGATAAAGATTAATCCCGCTGGCCGCTAATGAGCGGAGGGATGATGTTAGACGGATCTACCGCTGTCGTGGCGAGAATTTACATGCGGCCGCTACAAATCGATCTTCATCGATTTTCAGAGTACCTTTACCTTACGGGCACGCCCCGTCGATGATCCCGATGAGGAGACAAAGCATCCGCTGTCATTTCCGCAAGGGAATCGATTGGTGCAGCTGGAAACTAATTGCCATAGTAGTAATTATGCTCTCGCTCTGCTTGACCGCGGCATTAACCTACGTCGCAGGTAATTATTCGCATATTACATTCCGAGCCATCATTCTTTGCTCTACGAAATATCTGTCTTTTACTTTGAACGCGTAATCATGAGTAAAACGTTAACATCTCTATTAAGTTATTCTTAAGTAACGAATATATGAGTGTCGTTTCTAAAAAGCATTTTTCAGCGCGTTCTTATCAAATGCATTTTTAGATTTTCCCGTGTAAAATTTCTCTACAAAGTTCAATTTCGAAGTGATATGGAGTAACGTGAAAAATAACGTAGCGTAATCTTCAATAAACTAACGCTACATCCAATCTTAATTGATCCCTTATTAAGCATCGAATTTAGTGAACTGGTCGTACCAAGGCACAAAGGCGTGCACGGTCTTGGTGGGCGAGAACACCGACGCCAAGCCGTCGTCGGGCGAGGCGAACAAGACGTCCACGTCATCCACATCGACGTCGTCGCAGTCGAGCGGCAGGACGCGGCAGCCGTCGTCAGGAGGTAGTATTAGCACGTCGGATAGCATGTTGCTAGATGGTGTCGTGTACAACCGCAAGCGTAGGGACACGTTTAACGAGCATGCGTTGCACCAAACTGTCGCGCCACCACCCTCCCGTGACCCCGAGGAGCTGCCCTTGACCCCGGCCGCTCTCGCCGAGGCGGAAGCCTCGGGGTCCGGGCAGCGGTCAGTCCCGTTGCATGAGAAGGAGTCGCCTGGTAAGGTTGTGCATGATCCGGAGCATGCGGACGGTCGGAGTCCGGTGAGAGGAGCCATTGACCGCTCCTCGATCGAAGCTGCCGCTGAGGATGTCGAGGACGCGCCGCCGGAGTCATCGCCGGGATCGGCGACACCCTCGCGGTCGGTTGAGCTTGTCGTGAATGTCTCTTCTACCGCTACTAACTACCCGTACGATCGTTCGACTCATACCACTGTTGCTGTCGACCATCTTGCCTCTTCGTCCTCTGTCTCTGTCGGCTCTGGCAATTCTCTCGCGTTAACTTCCGCCCGCTATAACGAGACGCCGTCCGGCATCACCCCGCGACCGCCGCAAGACACTTCCTCAAGACACACCCCCAAGTTCCCGGGCGCCGACGATGCCGACGTCGTCGCCGAGACGCGGCAGCATCGGGAGGTGCATGCCGCCTCGAAAGCCCCGATAGCGGCGAAACTCAGCCGCGATGACTCCGCGGATTTCGACCGCGATACCGATAACGCCGGCACGTCCGAAAGTTCGGACATTGCCGAGAGCAACGGCGGCACCGGGGCTACGACGTCTGCATCCGGCGCGAAGTCCGCGAAACTTGGCGCAGATAGCACCGACTACGGCCAAGTAGTCGGCGGAACTGCGGAAAGTGGCAGGAACGTTTTCTCCGTTGCTTACAGTGATAATATAGACGATAGCACTGTAGAACCAATGACCGTAACAGAAATACCCTCGAAGGGACAAAAGGAGGATCAACAATCGAACGTAAGTAATTCTGATTCAAGTGAAGAGTTAGCTCCCGTAGAAATGGATCAGAAAGAAATAGATGCTACCACGGTTTTGCCTAGTATGAGCGTAGTTAATGAGCCGACGCTTGATACTCTGCCGAATGAGGACGGGGACGTCGAAAAACCTGTGGAAGGTGTAATCGAAGTTGCCGAAGAAGATCGCGACGACGTGTCCAAGGAAAAAATTAGCTTAGACGAAAATGAGAGATTGATCACTTCCGCGAAAAGCGACGATATCTCGATAAATATGACCACAAATTTGGTAACATCCCAGACGTCCGGCATCGTGAAAGAAACGCAGGAACTCTCCAGGGAATTTTCGTCTTCTGAATCGGAAACGTCATCCAATATAACTTCCGAACAATCCGAGGAACTGCAACGAGACTATCCTGTGCCGATTTACAGCTACGTGCAGGACGAGGTGGAGATCGTCAACCTCCAGCACAAGAAGCGACCGGTCGAAACCGCAAAAGCGGAACGTCCTGCTAAATCACCCGAGTCCGCGAGTCTCAACAACGATGTGAAGAACGTCGCTCCCCGACAGGAACGGGATAAAGACGATCTACGGGTCATCGTGAGAGAAAGGAGCGACGAGAAGTTTCTTCGGAAGTTCCACGAGACGTCCACCGATGCTGTCGAATCCGTTGAAAATTCCCCATCGATTAAGACTAATTATATCTCCCCTCCGGCGGACACCCTGCATGAAACGGTGCATGATTCATCGGGCAACGCATCACCCGGGTCCCCTTCTCGAACCGACGACCTTCCAATGACCCAACGCGTGCAGATCGTCGAGGTGCCCGTATACCGCGACGGTCACTCGCAGTCTTCATCGTCTTCATCGTCCTCATTTTCATCGTCATCACACCGAGTGCTTATAAACGTAACGATCGCCACCGAGGACTCGTCCGCCGCTTCCTCGAGGCCGCTGTATGTCCTGTCGGTGTCGGTGCCAACGGAAAGCGGCGGGATTAACCGTTCATCCGGCAATAACGTCGATCAGGTGCAGGTGCGCACGGCCGAGCGGCTATCGGAGCCGTCCGCGGCGAGCATGAAAAAAATCCCTGCTAACGACGAAGAGTCGATGGACGCGGTCGATACGCAATTACCGCCGCCGCCGCAGCCACCTGCCTCGCCACCGGCGCCGATCTGGGCCGGCGGCGAGTGCGAGTGCTCCTGCCCCTGCATGGGCTCATCCTCTGACGAGTGGGACAACTTTTCAGCGATCGACGACGATCTCGAGCAGGAGCTCGAGAGCATTAACTCCGGTCTGTTAGTCGAGAATTCCCCTGAGGATCCGTGGGAAAGACTGACGGATAAGAGGAACGGAGAATCGTCCGTGAAAGATTCGGTAAAGCCTGACGCGACCTCCACCACCGAAGACTATTATCCTTCGTCGACCAACGAGACCTCCGCGTCGACTTACGAGCCGGAAGTAAGCACTGACGTGTCGTCTTGCTCGGGGAGCACTCCGCTACCCCCAGAGCCCATTATACTGATTCTCGAAGGTGAGGCCCCGTTTTCTCTCTTTTTCTGATCTTTCATCTTTTCTTCCTAAATCACTTCACTTATTCTCTTCTGATACTTTTACTCTTTATCTTCCGTTTTCGCTGATGCTGATGCTCACTTTGCTTGTCGTTTCATTTGTAGATTGATCAAACGCGAATTTACGTTGACTTGCCTGTACTGTTGCAGTTGTTGTAATGTGTTTTGTGGTAGTGGGTAGTTGTAATTTACGTAGATTATAACGATAATGTAGTATTACGTAATGATATGAATCCCTTAATTAATTCCTGCATGGAATATCCCGATAAATCAACCATTGGCGATTGTAATCGACAACAATTATGTAATAGTGCGTATTAATTAAAAAAAATTTTTGTTGCCCATTAATTGTGAAATAACTGATACTAAAATAAAGTCGATTTCTTTGAAAATGAAATGGAAAAGGAAAGACGTAACGCTCACGAAACCGACATGCATAAGCATCCATGCCTAGACTCGGGAACATTTCACTTTCAAAAGTGAATTCTCAGATCTGTCGGATAATGTAATCTTGACGCTAACTTAATTTTGCTCTTTTTGCATTTGAAAGCCAGCTGTTCAATACAAGTTGTAGTCACTTTTTTGGTAGATGGATGACGCAATTAATTATACTAAAATTACTAATGACGATCTGGACTTACATTATCCAACGGAAACTCAAACTCCTCCGTCGCGTATCACTTCTGATCGCAACTCGCGTACGCAGGTGGTACGCGAACCTTCCCGGCGAGGTCCTTCCCGCCTGACGGAACGACCTTCGCTCAAGTCGGCTTAGGGCAGAAGCTCAGCAAGGAGATACCGCCGTACGGCTACTGGAACATGCAGTTTTACCAATCGGAAGCCGCCTACGTCCGCTTCGACTACAGCATCCCGCGTGGTGCGAGCATCGGCGTGTACGCGAGGAGGAACGCGCTGCCCACGCACACGCAGTACGATCTACTGGAAGTTCTCAGCGGCTTCAAGGCTCGGACCACCAGGGCGTCCCATGTTAGTGTTATTGTATGTGCTGCTACCCCATTTTTATTTCTCTTTCTCGCGTGATATGCCAATAATATTCTCGGGTAGAGAATTTTTTTTCTTTTTTTATTCTTCCCCTGTATCGACGATGAAAATGCATACGTGATCGGGTCAAACGGCGACGGTTTAATTCCAATTTCCGGTGACTTTCACAGCCATCGATTAAGAAGGAGGTGACTCAGTACATGGAGCCGGGGCATTGGTTTCTTTCGCTTTATAACGACGACGGAGATCCTCACGAAGTTTCATTCATTGCCGTGATCGCCGAGGATATGACGCACAACTGTCCAAACGGTTGTAGCGGCAAGGGCGAGTGTCTTCTCGGCCATTGCCAGTGCAATCCTGGTTTCGGTGGCGAAGATTGCAGCGAGAGTGTCTGTCCCGTTCTTTGCAGCCAAAGAGGTGAGCTTATCTTGCTGATGAAAAATATCCCGAGCAAAAACTAATCGATAATCGACTTTTGTTTGTTTTGATTGTGTAAATGTCGGTTTTACAATAAGTCATATTTGCTTTGGGGGTAAACGTTGTTACATTTTATACATGTATATATTATATATGTATATATGCATGCACATATATATTATATGAAATTATTACTATAAAAATATTGAGAAATCTGCGATAATAGGATTCAACCGTTTGGTTAAAATAACATTAAATTGAAATCTGTATTGGAATTTTAATAAACTTCAAAAATCGGTTATTGGTTACGGGTTTGATTAAAATCCTATTGAAATAGAAAGAAATAACGATTGGTAGGTTTTTTAACCGATTAAAAAAACCAAGTCCGCGCGGCTTCGTTTATTGATTTCTTTTAAATAGAAATCAAAGCCGATTACGTTTCACTCGTTTCAGTATTGCACTTTTGCAAATACTCGCGATACATGTTAATTTCCTGGTGCTTGGGAAACACAAGTTTCTCCCTCGGTGCACTCGCGAAGCGATGCGCAGCTGTATTTATTTACTGTAAATAAAATATAGTAACTTTTCAAGAGGAGTACATCAATGGCAAATATTTTCAGTGTTGATCAATTGCGGCGACAATTGTATCTAGTCGAGCCTTAATCCTTACAAATCCCCAATCCGAAATCAATTTAGCGAATCTTGCGCGCATAAATAATTCTCATTCGCGTCTCGTCCTACAAATAATTCCGTCGTTCCGATTTAGGCGAGTACATAAACGGCGAGTGTCAATGCAATCCCGGCTGGAAGGGCAAAGAGTGCTCCCTGCGACACGATGAGTGCGAAGTGCCCGACTGCAACGGTCACGGGCATTGCACCAACGGCAAGTGCAACTGTGTACGCGGCTACAAGGGGAAGTACTGCGAAGAGGTCGACTGTCCGCATCCAACTTGCTCGGGCCACGGTTTCTGCGCCGAAGGCACGTGCATCTGTAAAAAAGGTTGGAAAGGAGCCGACTGCAGTCAAATGGATCAGGAAGCATTGCAGTGCCTGCCGAACTGCAACGGTCACGGGAATTTCGATCTGGAGACCCAGACTTGCCTCTGCGAGCCCATGTGGTCTGGTGATGATTGCTCGAAAGGTGAGTGGTTGATTGAACGTAATTATATCTTAAAAATGATACGAGCAAGAATTGAAAATCGCACTAAATATGTCATTTTTTAGTTCAGAGAAATTAAAAATAGAGAAGTTAATCGAATTGTAAGAATTAAATATAGGAAAAAATTTAAAGATAAAAAGAAAAAGTTATTATTATAGAGCTGCGTTTTTCAATGCTTAAAAATATCTTTTTATCAATTTTGTTTGTAAATATCTTTAAAGGTAACTATCTTTGATAAATGTCAAACGATTAATTTTATCTTTTGACATTTATCGTGTTTATAAATTTATTTCAAAAAAACTGTACCGAGTAAGTCGAAATTATCGCTATTGACAGGGATGCTATGTTGGTCTGTAACATTAAAAATCAGCGAGATAACCGCGATATGAAATTGGGTTAAAAATGTCGATTGTACTTTCGGCATACTGACGATTCCTTTGTTTCCAGGTTGGTGGATGGTGACAGAAGTTACGAAATAACTTTTACGAAACTCTCCCGATTAACTGTCCACTTTTCTAGACGCCCTCTTTTTCTCGTAGCTTCGTTTAGTTGTCGGACGATCATCGCTTTGCTTCTGAGTGTCCGCTTCGCGACTAACATACTTACGTATTATTCCACGAGCACTTCGAACAGTCGGTTTCAAGTCTCTCGCTTCGCCGTGTTTCAGAACTGTGCGATCTTGATTGCGGCCCTCACGGGCACTGCGTGGACAACGCCTGCGACTGCTTGCCAGGCTGGTCCGGCGAGCTGTGCAATCTGAAGCAATGTGATCCCCGCTGCAACGAGCACGGACAATGCAAGAATGGCACGTGTCTATGCGTCACCGGATGGAATGGAAAACACTGCACGATGGAGGGTTGTCCGAATTCCTGTTCCGGCCATGGACAGTGCAGGGTGTCGAATGACGCGCAATGGGAGTGTCAGTGTTATAACGGCTGGGACGGCAAGGATTGCAGCGTGCTCTTAGAACAGAATTGTAACGACGGACGAGATAACGACAAAGGTATTACAGCATTTGAATATTGTTTCATTCTTTTTACGTTAATTTAATACGGAGAAGAGAAACTCGTTTATTATTCTTATATAATAAAATATTTCGTAACTATAATCTGCTTAAATTCAAAGTTAGAAGAAATGAACTAAAAGATAAAAATGATATATAAATTGGAACTTTAGATACTTGTAGTTTTGTTTGAGTAGTATTTATAATTAGAATATTTATTTAAAATGGAACTGTCCGAATTTGTCATTAATAAGTATATTTCTTTCTCACGACTTTAATGGAAAATAATGTGTTTTTTAGATGGTCTCACTGATTGCGCCGACCCGGAATGTTGCTCCAATCACATATGTCGCAGCAGCCAGCTGTGCGTTTCAGCTCCTAAGCCAATCGATATATTACTACGGAAACAGCCGCCCGCCATCACCGCATCCTTCTTCGAGAGAATGAAGTTCCTAATCGACGAGGGCAGTCTGCAGAACTACGCTCGTCAAGAGACCTTCAACGAGAGGTAAGTTCGCCGTCTATCGTCGCGAGACTTTCCCCTCTCGTCCTTGCGACCAATGTCATCGTCATGGTCCTCGTCGTCAACGCGTTAAAATCGTTAGCGAAATTGTCCGTCCCGATGTCGATGTTGCGTCTAACAGTCTGCGTGTCTCTGAGTAAAGAAATGAAATAGAAATCTCAACACATGCGCGATCACGAGAGAATTGCAGCATTAAATAGGAACACATTAGCTATTGACGCTACACAGGGTATCACAAGTTCGCCACATTTTCCTTCACATATGGATTTCTTGAACAATACGAAATTAATTTTTTTCCCGGTAAAGGTTTTATCGAATGCTATTTTTGAGAACTTTTTACGGTGATTAAATCTTAAATAGAAAGATTCTGATTGACGTAAAATTCACTAAAGACATTCTTACGCGCGAACAAGTAAGATTTTATTATTTAAGTTGATTCTTAAAGCTTCTACGATTTCCCAGATTTCCAATAGCTCGGAATATAGCAGCTCGGAAACTATTGGTGCCTCGATGTCGTTATTAAGGTCACATGTATTTCAAATTAGGCAAAGGATCCGTATGGCAAAGGAAATGCATGGAAGGGAGTGAGGCCTATGTAAAGCGTGAATCGCGAAGGTCGAGAAAGTTGCATGCTCGACGGGACGACTAAAGGTTATTAATAATACGAAATATACGGTCCCTTTGACTCGAGCCGGGAACCGAATCGGTTGAAAGATTAGTCGGGCAAAGCTGATCGATCTCTATTTTTAACTAAGCGAGAAGAAGCGCGCACAGAGAGAATAGAGTCCCCAGCTCTCTCTCGCAGGGACCCGGTAATCTTTAGCTGCCTCTGCGCGCATATTACAAGATACACGCATACCCCTGTACATCTCTCTTTCTCTCTTTCTTTCTCTCTCTCTTTCTCTCTTTCTATCTCAGTACACATGTATTACCGACAAGTACAGACACGAGGATGCATATACATAGATTTCAATATATTATATGCGTTGTTGTGACCCGTGTGAAATCACATCCCAACAGTTTTCTACATATGTTTTGTACGTACGTGTGCGTGAGCGTGTGCCCTGCACTAACCCCCCGTCCCCTCCCCCTCTAGCCCTCGTCTCCATCAATTTCTCTTTTTCTCTTTCATTCTCTTTCTCTGTCTTCCTCGGTCTTTATCACAATCCCTTACGATCTATCGGTATATCAATCCAACCCCTGTTCTTTCGATACTTTCTCTTTCTCTCTCTTTCTCATGTCCGTCCGAGTGAAGCTTGCGTGAATGTGTGAGTCCATGTTTAAGCCTCGAGCTTTTCGCTCATCATGCCGGCTAAGAGGGTGGGAAGGGGATACAATAACCGGACAGTTTTTTCTCCCCGACGCGTCAGGTCCATTGGAAGGGACCGGCAAATTCTAGTAATCCGGAGACGCGACGTATCGAAATTCTTCGTAAAAGCGGAAAGTTTTCCTCAGACTCTTCTATATTTTTATCCCCCACCCCCACCTCTGGAAATCCTTTGATACTTTTTTTTTCTCTTCCGACCCATGCCCCCAGTTCCCTGCATCCCTCCTCTTCCTCTTTTCGCCTTTAATCGCATCATTTTAACTCGGCTCTGTTTTATCCGTGCTGCCCGGTCAGTATGTTCTGGAATCACTTCAACACAAGGTAAGAAAACCAGACGCTCGACTAAATGAACTGAGGATCCGTAATAAGATCCGTCGTAGCGGTAATAAAAGAACCTGCTGCTGTTTGATAATATTTTCGTGCATTTGGTATCTTTCACGTATCTGTACATAAATACATCCTGCATCCCGATCGCGACGAGCCGTGCGTGTGTGCGTTCGACTGCACTTGAGAAGCCTGATCTCTTTCAATTCGATTGAATCTCAGCAGGTCTCCTTGGATCATGTATTTCTGCATTTCGCATTTTAGAGTATCAATCGTTTTCAAGATGATAAGAGATCCTTAGATCTCTCTGCAACGTCTCTGTCTCTCAGGTATATCAAGAATTACAAGCATCAGGAGAGAATATTGCTCTCCTTAATGCTGATGATATCTACGTTCTCTCGTTGACTTGGAAACAACAGGATACTATGGAAAACCAGCGAAATGTAATACACGGTCTAAGAGTCTCTATCTTGACAGTTGGAACACATTCCACGATCGTTCGAGCTCGCACTTCGTCCTCCGTTATTGTTGAACACATTCTCATGTTGCATGGTTCAGTTACCTTTTGATTCCTACATTGTGTTTCGTGCCTTTTACGTTGAGCTTCCGACTTTGTGTTATTCGTGTATATATATAAATATATATATATTGACTGTACTTATATAAGTAGTAACTTATCCTCGATTATTATGCTCCAGTGCCAAAGAGGCACGATTGTTGAAGATTCGACTGTCGTACACTGTATTCCGTTGCTTATTTAACAAACTACAGGCAACTACAGTCTGACAGACAGATCCGAAAAACGTCCGAAATGTCAAAACGAAAAAAAAAGAGAGAAAAATGCACCGATCACGTTTGCCGTTATTCAGCGGACGGTCAAAGAGTTGAATGGTTCCTCTTTAGCACTGAGAAGCAAAATTGACGAAAGTACATAGCGTTAAATATTTAACATATTTGCATACGCGAGCGGGCAAATTGATGCCCGATATCGAGATTTATTAACCGGCGAAAGGATTCTGTCACATAAACATAAATGGACGCACATTATCCTTCGATGCAAATTCACCCTCGATTGCCCCTGTCTTTTCAAAGTCCGTGAGATGCGTACTTTGCGTTTAATTATAGCGATTCTTCCCTCATCACAGATATCGATGGTTCAATCTTAAAGATCTATTCTTAAAGCACTTGGGCCTGAAGCAAGATACCCGAGGTCTTCTCTGCACCCCTACTTTATCATTATCTTATTTTAATAAACACAATTCACACTATAACGTATAATTAAAAAGAATATATTCCTCATTTTCTATCAACAGTGCAAATTTTACTTCTCACTATAAATTTATAAAACAACGCGTTTAATTTATCTGTCAAACAAGTCTTAATAAAATGTTGAATCTTTTCTTAATGAAATGTTGAAAGCTGCTCATTATACTTCTCATTAAGCGTTATCAAGTGACAGTATCTTCTCGTCGGTATGCACTCGGAAGAGGAGACATCCGAGAAGTGTGAACAGTAAAACGTAGTAGATTGAGATTAGCCTAGAAAATAGCGACTGCTTTGTTGGTAGTGTACGACGAAGCATATAAAAAAATTATCTTAGATCTATCTACTCGCGAGCTTTCTGCGATTAATACAGTTATTGTCTAACAGCCGATCGGCCGTCATACGTGGTCGCGTTGTCACGCACCTCGGCACGGGATTGATGGGAGTGCGGGTCAGCACCAGCACACCGCTGGAAGGCTTCACTCTCACGAGAGACGACGGCTGGTTCGATCTCCTGGTGAACGGTGGCGGTGCGGTAACTCTGCAGTTTGGCAGATCACCCTTCAAACCGCAGAGCCACATCGTCTTCGTGCCTTGGAACGAGGTGAGTCTAAATTTCTTACGGTGTAATAAATTCATCGCGTGCCCCAGGAATTCTTGATAACCATCTTATAGTTAAAGACAAGATAATGAAGGTATCATTTGTCGCTTCAGGTCGTCATCATCGACAAGATCATTATGAGCACTGCCGAGGAGAAGCCACCCATACACGTTCCGCATGCGTGCGCGGCTCACGATTACGATCTCATGAAGCCGGTCGTCCTGGCGACCTGGAAGCACGGATTTCAAGGTGCCTGCCCGGACAAGAGCGCTATTTTGGCGGAGTCGCAAGTGATACAGGAGAGCTTACAGATACCCGGAACGGGGCTGAATCTGGTGTATCACAGTTCCCGAGCAGCTGGTTACCTCTCCACCATACAGCTGCAGCTGACTCCGGAAGTCATCCCGCCGACGTTAAATTTGATACACTTAAGGATCACGATCGAGGGTATACTCTTCGAGAAGACCTTCGAGGCCGATCCCGTGATCAAGTTCACTTACGCCTGGAATCGCCTGAACGTTTATCGTCAACGTGTCTACGGAGTGACGACCGCTATGGTCAAGGTCGGTTACGAGTACAGCGACTGCAAGGACATCATCTGGGACGTGCAGACGACGAAGTTGAGCGGTCATGACATGTCTATTTCGGAGGTCGGCGGTTGGAATCTAGACATTCATCATAGATATAATTTCCATGAGGGTATTCTGCAAAAAGGAGACGGCTCGAATATTTACCTGAAGCACAAGCCGAGAGTCATCCTCACTACGATGGGAGACGGCCATCAAAGACCGCTGGATTGCTACGACTGCGACGGGCAAGCTTCGAAGCAGCGTCTCTTAGCGCCCGTTGCTCTCGCCACTGCCGCGGACGGTTCCATCTTTGTCGGTGATTTTAATCTAGTCAGGAAGATCCTCGTCGATGGAACAGTTAGAACTGTAGTCAGACTAAAGTACGTAGCTAGTATTTATACCATAATTCTTTATAACTTTTCACCCTTTTCGTCTTTAAAATTTTATTTTAATTTTCTTTTAGCGCAACCAGAGTATCATATCGTTATCACATAGCTCTGAGCCCCCTGGATGGCGTTCTCTACATATCGGATCCAGAATCCCATCAGATCATTCGCGTTCGTGATACCAACGACTACACGGATCCCGATCATAACTGGGAAACAGTAGTCGGCTCCGGCGAACGTTGTCTTCCCGGCGATGAAGCTCACTGCGGTGATGGCGCTCTCGCGCGAGACGCTAAACTCGCTTATCCCAAGGGCGTTGCCGTTTCTGCGGACAATGTCCTGTACTTTGCTGATGGCACAAACATCCGAATGGTTGACAGAGACGGTATCATCACCACCGTGATTGGCAATCACATGCACAAATCGCACTGGAAGCCCATACCTTGTGAAGGCACATTGAACGTCGAGGAAGTCCATCTCCGCTGGCCAACCGAACTGGCGATCAATCCTCTGGACAATTCGCTGCATATGATCGACGATCATATGGTTCTTCAGCTGGCGCCGGACGGTCGCGTCAAAGTCGTTGCAGGTCGTCCGCTTCATTGCGCTTCGTCATCGGCCTCGTTCGATACGGAACTCGCGACTCATGCTACTCTCGTAATGCCGCAGAGTATTGCGTTCGGTCCATCAGGCAATCTTTACATCGCCGAGAGTGATTCGCAGAGGATCAATCGCGTTCGCGTGATCGGCACCGACGGCAAGATATCGCCGTACGCCGGCGCCGAATCCAAGTGCAATTGTTTGGAGCGCGGCTGTGACTGCTTCGAGGCTGATCATTATTTGGCGTCCACCTCCAAATTCAATACCATATCTGCTGTAGCGGTTTCTCCTGATGGAGTGGTGCATATCGGCGATCAAGCTAATTACCGAATTCGCTCGGTGACGGCAAGCATTCCCGATGCGAGCGGTGCGCGAGAATACGAGATTTATGCGCCCGACACACAGGAGATCTATGTGTTCAATCGGTTCGGTCAACACATTGCCACGAAGAATATTTTGACCGGCGACACTGTGTATCTCTTTACCTACAATGTCAACACTAGTAACGGTAAGCTCAGCACGGTGACGGACGCGGCTGGCAACAAGGTCTTCTTACTCAGAGATTATAGCAGTCAAGTAAATTCGATCGAGAACACGAAGGGACAAAAATGTAGACTGAGAATGTCCCGGATGAAAATGCTGCAGGAATTGAGCACGCCCGACGATTACAATGTTACCTTCGACTATCACGGACCCACGGGCTTACTGAAGACAAAGCTTGACAGCACTGGTCGTAGTTACGTCTATAATTATGATGAATTTGGTAGACTAACGAGCGCGGTAACTCCCACGGGCAAGGTAATCAGCTTGACATTTGATCTCAGCCTGAAAGGTGCCGTAGTGAAAGTTGGACAGAACAACAGGAAGCCCATCTCGATGCTGATTAAAGGATCATCCGTCGTTACGAAAGTCGGAGAGGCCGAACAGAGAACGACAGTTCTCGCGGATGGTTCAGTAGGAAGAATGACACCATGGGCTCACACGGTTAGTACTGATTCGATGCCATATTCAATTCTGGCAGAGCTCGAACCTTTGCTGGGTGAGAGCTATCCTGTGCCAGCTAAACAGAGAACGGAGATTGCCGGGGATTTGGCTAATCGCTTCGAATGGCGGTACTTCCTCCGGAAAGTCCAAGGAAATAAGAATCGCAGCAACACGAAGGCGATCGCCCAGGTCGGCAGGAAACTCCGTGTCAACGGCGAGATCCTGTTGTCTCTCGAATACGATAGAGAGACAAATACCGTGGCCGTGTTCATGGACGATCGGATGGAATTGTTGAACGTTACGTACGATAGAACAGCTAGGCCAGTCAAGTGGGGACCGAGAAACGGTATCTTTGCCGGCGTCGAACTGGAATACGATCGATTTAGCAGACTGACAAGCTGGACATGGGGTGACATTAGCGAAACCTACGGCTTCGACAGATCGGGCCGGCTATACGAAATCAAGTATAGCGACGGCACATCGATGGTGTACGCTTTCAAAGATATGTTCAGCATCCTGCCACTGAAGGTCACTACACCGCGCGGAAGCGATTATCTTCTTCAATATGATGAAGCAGGAGCGTTACAGTCGTTGACCACACCAAGAGGACACATCCATACGTTCTCTCTTCAAACTTCTCTCGGATTTTATAAATATCAGTACTATTCGCCGATGAACAGACATCCATATGAGATCCTTTACAACGACGACGGTCAGATTCTCGCCAAGGTATATCCCCATCAAAGCGGAAAGGTCGCTTATGTCTACGATCATGCTGGAAAACTCGAAACCACACTTGCCGGTAAGTTATTCTTTTTAATATAATTAATATAATCAATATAGTTTTAAATATCTATTTTCCTCCTTATTTTTCAATTAAATTTCACTAGATTTAAAGAAAATATTGTTCGTTTATGCCTAATTTGTCACAAAGATGTAGAAATACAATCTTCAAATCACGAATCACTTTTTTTAGGACTCTCTTCGATACATTACACCTATCAAGAAACGACCAGTCTGGTGCGCAGCATCGATATCAACGAGCCAAACTTCGAGATGCGCATCGAATACAAGTATCACGCCGGTATCGTGAAGGACGAGAGGATCAAGTTCGGTAGCAAGAGCGGCATGGATAACGCTCATTATCGTTATCAGTACGATGGTAACGCGCGAATATCCGGTATCGAGGTTGAAATCAATAACAAACAGCTACCTCAACTTCGTCTCAAGTACAATCAGAATCTCGGAGTACTGGAAGGCGTTGGCGATCTCAGGATATACAGAAATCTCTTCAACAGATCGGTTATGCAGGACAGCAGCAAACAGTTCTTCACAGTCACGGATTACGACGAGCACGGACGCGTCAAGACGGTGCTAATGAACATCCGATCGTTCGATGTATTCCGTATGGAGCTCGAATATGACAATCGTAATCGCATCAAGATGAGGAAGCTTACGATTGGAAAGGAGTCAAACGAGAAGAAAGAGTGGTCGAGAATGGAAAAAATTACGTACAACGCAGACGGTCATGTGCTGGAAGTAGCAGACACGGAAAACAATTGGCAATACGCATACGACGAGAACGGTAATGTGATCGGCGTGACTGAACATAATGAGAAAATCGCCTTGGGTTACGATAGTGGCGATCGAGTGGTTCAATACGGTGACGTTGAGTTCAATTCATACGATGGACGCGGATTCGTTGTGATTCGCGGGGAGCACAAGTACAGGTATGTATTTTCTACTTTTATTTGACTAATTTAAAAATAAAAAATGAAAGTAAGGTGATATTAAGACACGATTTGTTCTTTTTCTATTTCTAAGATGTTCTTATAAAATTTAATTAAATTTTTCATTAGAATAACAAAATTATGTAATCTATGCATATAAAAATCTTTTTAGAGCAAATTTTGCTGAAAGTTATTTTGTGTAATACCGATTGAAAAATGTTTTAATAAATGTATAACACAATATTCTTTTTTTTTCTTCAGATACAACTCGCGCGGCCAGTTGATTCATGCGTCGGAGCACAAGAAATTCCAGATTTGGTACTTCTACGACGATCGTGGTCGACTGGTGTCCATGAACGACGACCGAGAGAACATCACTCAATTCTTCTACGCGAATCCAAAGACTCCGGATCTGATAACGCACGTGCATTTCCCGAAATTATCCAAGACGTTCCGATTCCTCTATGACTCGCGCGACTTTTTGATGACCGTGGAGACGTCCGAGCAACGCTTCTATGTCGCGACGGACCAAAACGGCTCGCCCCTCGCTCTTTTCGATACCAACGGCAATCTCATCAAAGAAATGCGGCGGACTCCCTTCGGCAAGATCATTAAGGACACCAATCCGGACTTCTACCTGCCGATAGATTTCCACGGAGGTCTCTTCGATCCCAACACCAAGTTGATCTATCTGAATAAGAGACTCTACGATCCGACAGTTGGTCAGTGGATGACGCCGGCTTGGGAACAAATGGCCAACGAACTCACCACACCGACGGACATTTTCATCTATCGTTTCCGTAACAACGATCCGATCAACTTCAAGCAGAATGTTGAATACATGACAGACTTGGGAAGCTGGCTGAAGCTCTACGGCTACGACATCTCGATGATGCTCGGCTCCGAGTACACGAAGCAAATGGTGTACCAGCCGAGCGCGATCGTCACATCCCCGCAACTGACTCCAGACTTCGGCGTGATGTCCGGTCTGCAGTGCATCGTGAATCGCGTGCAAGAGAAGTTCTCTGATCTAGGTTTCGTTCCCAAACCGCTGTTAAAGTTGGAACCGAAGACACGAAATCTGCTGCCGCGAGTGGCGCATCGTCGGGCGGTGTTCGGCGAGGGTATCCTGGTGTCGCGCGTCGGTGGTCGTGCTCTGGTGAGCGTGGTAGACGGGGTGAACAGCGTGGTGCAGGACGTGGTGACGTCTGTATTCAACAACTCGTACTTCCTGCCGTTACACTTCAGCGTGCACGACCAGGACGTCTTCTACTTCGTCAAGGACAACGCGTTGAAGATCCGCGACGACATGGAGGAGCTCCATCGACTTGGCAGCATGTTCAACGTGTCTACGCATGAGACAACGGAACACGGTGCGGGCACGTGGAAAGAGCTGAGGCTTCACAATCCGGATGCAGCAGTGGTGATCAAATACGGGGCCGATCCCGAGCAGGAACGGCACCGTATTCTGAAGCACGCGCACAAGCGAGCGGTTGAGAGAGCCTGGGAGATCGAGAAGCAGCTAGTGATAGCCGGTTTCCAGGGTAGGGGCGACTGGTCGAAGGAGGAGAAGGAGGAGCTGATCAGCCGCGGCACGGTCGACGGCTACGAGGGCGTCGACATTCACAGCGTGCACAGGTATCCCCAGCTCGCCGACGATCCCGGGAACGTCGCGTTCACCCGCGACACTAAGAGGAAGAGGCGGAAGAGCGGCAACAGGCGCAACAGGACTCACAACAGGCACGACTCGTGATTCGAGGACACCACGACGCGAGTTCGAAGCATAACTTGGGACTTGATTCGCGCGTGAATTCGAGAAGCGAGCACTGCGAAACGGGAGAGAAAGGGAGCAGCGCGTCGACGGAAAATCCTGCCGCAGCGTGTCGCAAAATTGTGTTAAACTGCAATCTACGCGAGCGGCCGGCGACATCGCACCCTTTCTGTCCCCGGTCCTTCTCTCGGCCTCTTCTCCCTCCCCCCCCAATCCCTCCCGCGTTCGTCGTCGAGACGCGATGATCTACCACGAGCGACCACGGATGCGTCCCGTTACAAACCTACCCCCGTCGATGTGCCATAAGCGCGTCCACGCGATCGCGATCTATCCTAGATTCCTAGATCGATCAATCGTGCGTGCGAAGACGGCGGGTGTGGGAATACGGATCGCGAAGTGTCAAAATTAAGCTAGTCGCATTATTTACGAAATGAAGAATATAAAGCTTGTTACATATGGTGATTAGTTTATAGAGAAGACAGTGAGACACGAGGAAGAGGGAGGGAGAGAAGGTGAGGTGGCGAGAAAAACGCGACGCGCGGTGGTATTATAAGGGACGAGGATGCGTGCGTATGAACTTTCAAAGTGCCGTCCGCGACGAAATCTAGTAGTGTTTTCGTGAAGAGGAGGGTGGGTGGGAGTGTCGAGTGTGTCTTGGACTTTTTCGGATCATCGGTCGAGTATTCGGGCCGATGTCATTCAACAGGGTCTATAGGACACGCGTAAGCACGCACGCGGGAGCGAGGTTTCTCGAGGTAGTCGCGTCAAAGTTGGAGATGCGGGGCGAGAGGATAATTTTCAATACAAAAGGTACCGCTGACGTTCTCCAGCGATCCAGTTATCTGACATTCTATTCGGGATGCTCTCACCTCGCATCTCTGATCGGGACGTATCCGCCCCTCGGGGTTGGATACGTCTAAACAAACTGTCCGTGGACGTCGCCGTAGATCGCGTCGCGAGACGTCGCGTCGTAGGAAAAACGGAAGAAAGAAAGAGAGAGAGAGAGAGAGAGAGAGAGAGAGATTGAGAAGGAACGAAAGAGAGAGAGAGAAAGAGACAAAGGAGAGCAGATATACAGCAGATATTTTTAACAAGGCGCAATTTGGTGTACTAGATGCGAAACAAGCAATTGTAAATATAGCTACTCTTAATGGTAAATGTAGATAAAATATCGTAATGTAATGCGCGAGAACGATCGTAAACTCAAGTGGAACTGTCGATACCGCTTTTTTATATGTATAGAAAGAAAGAAAAACGTGACACACACATATATATATATATATATATATACACACATATACACGTACACATGTGAAGGTATAGGAACTTGTGCCCCCGTGATATGCTCGTATGCAGGAAATGGGGTAGTCGCGAATATCGGACGCGTCGCGATCTTTTTGGTAAAAAAATGAGAATAAGTAAATAACGTGAGAGATTCTGTCAGGAGAAAACGCGACGTTCGTACGTTAAACGGACGGTTCGCGTTAAATCTCGACCCAGGCCTACGCACGATTGATACACAAGTACACAACACACTATCGCTTTAAATCGGCCGAATGCGTAGCATGATCGGCATGACATTATTGTCATTGATTCCGCTGGCACGTGCGAACGCGTAATTGAATGAATTAAGTATAAATGCGGAACATCTGGAATCGAAATCTATCAAGACCATAAAATCCATAAAGAGTGCAGAGTTCATTTTAAAAATATAATGTCTTTAATGTTTAAAGTTAGTTCTTGGAGTATCAGACAGGTTTCAAGCAAACGGACTGACACATTGATTTCCCGAGAATAAAAGCAATAATCATTGCGAAAATTTTTTAAGAGTGACGTTAAAGCAATTTAATATTAGAAACTAACAATAAATGATAGTTATCAATTTTATCGTTAGAATTGATGCACTGCCCCATTCATCAATCCAATTCTCTCACTTGAGTTTTATAGATAGATTTCAAACTTGATGAATTTTGATCGTGGTTGCCTGAGGTATAAGCGAATCTATCGATTTGTCATAGATAACGTAGACACATGTAAATAGTATCCTATCACGTAAACGTGTAAAAGTTGCGACGTGGTATCATCACGTAATAAAAAGCGACGTGACGCGACGTGACGAGACGAGCGACGGTCGTAATGGGATGAGTCGAAGTAATAATGTCCAGAAGAAAATAATAATATAATAAAAATAATAATATACGCTAACGATAAGTAATAAGAATAATAAATAGAGTAATAATAATAATGGAAAAAAACGATAATATTACCATTATACGGAAAATGCCCCGCCTATCTTTCTACTAAAAATGAAAAATTATTTTTTGAATTGTGTCGTCGAAGAAGTCCTATGTAACCGTGTGTATGTGGGATCGCCCTGTGAAAAAGAACCTCACCCCCGCGCTCCGCCGAAGAGAGCATCCCGGCAAAAAATAGTTGGATTAACAAGAATCGATGTATGCGGAGAGATTCGTTTCGTCAAGTTATAAATTCCTAATCCTCAAAATGTAGGGAATTGGTTTCGCGATGATTGAATTCTTCTCCGTATCCTTTAATACGTGTCCATTCAATTCTCATCGGGAAGAAAAAAGAATTAGAAATTTTCATGGAAGCGTTCAAGTTTTTCCTCGTAGAGAATTAAATTCCACATCAGCGCTTTCTCTCTTTTCTTTCAAATTCTAACGCCGAATCCGATCTTTCATAACGCAATTTTAAGACCAATCTTCCTGGCTTCGAAGATCAGGTATTTTTCGCCGAAATAACTTTCCTTCGATTCGTCTTAATTCACCTATCTTTTACAGGGCACAACCTTAGCCCCTCCTCTCTGTAACTGATATAGCTGAACTCGTCGGTGTTTATCAATATTGGATAAATAAGGAAAAAAAGTAAAAAGTGTAGAAGTCTGTGGTTCGGGTCAAATGAAGTAACCGGCTAATAGAAAGTAAAGAATGCAAAAAAAAACGAATATAACGCATAATATATATATAAATATATATATATATAGGGGTACACGGTGAGCCAACGTGCGAGCCAACGCAGCTCCACCACGTTGTGTTCCACGTAGACGATATATATTAAAAGGGAAAAAAAAATAAATAAAAATACATAATCATAACTACAAACGTACGTATTAGTTGACGAGTTAACGTGGGGTTTAGCGAACGGTTAAGGGAGTGTGCTAGTGAACCTTACAAGTAACACCGCTGTACATATCCGTTGTGTATAGCCGACAACACGCCACTGTACCGCGAAAGTAGTCTTCACGTCCTCGCATCACGAAAGATTTTTCTACCACGAAATCGCAAGGGTTTTTAGCGACGGGGGGGGGCCTCATTGTTAATTTACAATTTACGTTTTCACATACGACCGTCACACTTTTAATCTCGCGTCCATTTCTCCAGAGATCAGAGTAACGAAAATTCTGGGTTTTGCCCACATCTCTCTCGCACGCATCGCCTTCACGAAGAATAGATAAATCGAATAGGAATCGTACGTGTTTTTTATATTGTAAAAACGACTGACAGACACGCCGCTAAGATTCTTGTTGTTTCGCGCGATGTTCTGCTTTTTAAATATCTTGAACTTGATAGATTTCCTTTAGGCTTCTTCGGAGAGGAGCCCGAGGCTGGACGAGGCATATCGATCTGTGATTCATTCCGTATGTTAAACCGTCGGCGCGCACACAGAGGCAAAATTTTATTTTTTCCTCCGTATAAATAGAGTAAGGTTGAGAATTCAGTAGCTTTGACGCGGAAAATTGCTCAGCCATCAAAGCCTCGGGATCCGGCTTCAGATACCCCAGCTCGCCTACATTAACTCCTCGAAACCGTAGTTGAATCGCTTCGGAGCGGTTCCTCGACATTTACCGTTAATGTCGAGCAAATAATTTTCATTGTCGCTTCACGTGCCGGACTACTACTAACGTCGAACTAATAACCGAGAAAGATGAAAATTATTTGCTCAAGATTATAAAAATACGGCGGTGGAAAGCGGAATTTTTCGACCCCCTCGGTAACCAAAGGGCTCAGCTTCATCCAAATCAGCACAAACGCGCGATCCGAGTTAAGCTACTACGGGGGAACATTGTTCGAGAGTGCGTTTTGACTGGTTAATAACATTCGCCGGAATTCCGTATGTTAATTTGAGGAGGAAAAAAGGGGAAAAAAATTTGTTTTCCATTGTGGAAAACTGAAAAATCGCAAAATTCCTTCGCGTCGTTCTCCGACGGACGCTTTAAAGCGGATGTATCTTTAAAGCAATTAAATGAGATCGCCTCTCCGACAATAGTCTCAAACCGTGACCTTGGGTGATGCGGGTCCCTCCGACATTGTGTTCTCTGACGATCTCCCGGGCTCCGGCCGAGCTCGGGGGGCCGCTATCCCGTAGCGCTTTGTTACTGACAATGAGTTGTCCATTGGCACGCCGTTATCCAACACGCGCATTGTAGTTCGTAGAGAACGCTCAGCACGCGGTAGCGTTCTCCCGGCGCGGCGGCCGGGCGGTCGTTGCAAGCGGTTTTCTATATGCGTGCTCGTCTACTTTTGCAAGAGGAAAAAAAAACGATACGTAAAAACGGGAGAGAGAAAAAGAAACAGAAAAAAAACGATACGTTTAGGGAGAGAGGAAGTCCTGTACTCGAGTTAACTTTACGCTTAGCGCATATTTCCTTCGCGCAAGAGCCGCGGGTGAGTTCCGTCTCCATCCCGGGTTTTTCCCCTCAGCGCTTTTATCCACGCACCTCCGCGTAGCGGAGGTCCTGTGTCCCCGGCAACGATTTATCCGGCCGAATTTGCATGAAACAATCGGACACGTTGTTATGATTAAGCCTTGAAAAGGACGGGATTTTCTAAAGGGAGGAAAATTGAAGCGTTTAGAGCTTCGGGTTTAGTAATTCTGAAATATAATTTTGCGAAAGAAGGAGAGATTCCGACGAGGCCACGGGCGGCGTACGCTAAAAGCGCGCACCTCCTCCTCCTCCGATTCCCGATGTTTCCAAAACGGATCCAGGAGAATCTCCGAATTTACGGGGAGATTCTCGCGAAGGCCGTTCATATACATGTTCATACCCGAATGCGAATCCCAAAAATACCTCGTGTGCGACACTGCGGAATCGAAGGATCGAGGAGGGGTGGGAAAAAGCGGGAAGCGCGGGATTTCCCGGCGGGGCTCGTCGTAGGAGGGTGCAAAATTTATTATTGTTACGCCGGATCGCGGTCGATCGACGCGCGACTAAGGAAAAGAAAAGCAATACTTCGTAAAACTATCGTGTATGTCTTTGGACGCCGTTAAAAGTCCGGCGATAGAACGAGGGACGATGATAATATGTCAAAAGTGAGGAGAGCGTGAGGAAAGAATGCGTGAGAGGCTGAAAAGGGAGAGAAAGTGAGAGAGAGCGTGAGAGAAAGAGATATATATAAATTAATATATATATATATAAATATATAAATATGCGAGTTGCGTTATAGTTACTGCGAGGGGAAATGAAGGAAGTCGTGCGCTTTTTTTTTATATACATATATATAAAATGTATACAGGCGAGCCGCGAGAGACACCGCTCGTCGGACGCGCTCGTCGCGCTTCTTTCTGATACGCCACCGAGAAATTGCGGCGGTCGCGTGATATTTCGTTTTGTACATACAATACGACCGGAAAAAAAAAATGATATATCGTTCCGTTGACGACGGAGCGCTTCTCGACGCTCCCACGACCGGTACTTCGGAGTCCTCGCGGATACTTCGGATACGGTAAACGCAGACCTGAAGATCAGCGCCTGCCGCGGCGGTCCTCTTCTTGCACGCGGTTCAATCCGAGAATCATCGAAAGGTCCAACACAGAGAGCTCCATAGCCGAGCGTGAGAATCACACGCGTTGCGAAAACTTATCCTAGACTTTTATCGTAATTCGATTTAAAGATCTGACCGTATCCGAAGCGTCGCGCGCGGAGCCTCCGTTCATCGCTCGCGGGCGGCAAGATGACGAGAAAAAGAGAGCTGCTACGTAAAAGAAGAAGAAAAGCCACAATCGTACGCGACATTGATGTTGTTAATTAGGGTACCTACAATTATCCGTAGCGATGGTAGTTTCGTACACCCGTGCCCGCAAAAGAAAAAAAAACATAAGGAATCATCTCACCGTAGCGACCTTTATACTTTCATATAAGGACGACGGTCAATTTATACACAGTGGAGAGGAGATGGAGGAAGTAAAAAGAAAAAGAAAAACAGAAATTTTACTGGCATCTATTCTTGGCATTGGCGTGACGGTGAACGCGGCTCAGGTCCCGACACCCGGAATCTTCGCGAGGGACTCGAACGGCAGACCGGCGATCACCGACACGGCCGATACACAACGCTCGCCCGTTCGTCTGTACTTTACTTTCCGTTCTTTCGTGAAACTTGTACATATTAATTGCGATCATTATGTAAATACTCTTTGAAACACACACACACGTAAGCGCGCGCGTGCGTGCCCGCGCGCAAGGTTTATTTTAAAAGATTACATCGTGAGATATATATATGCATATACGTATATATGTGCACACACATATATATGTCTACGTATATATAAATATATTTACCATGTAATGATATTTAACAATAAGGTAACATATATTCTATACTCTTACACGCTAAGTACTCAATAAATATATCTATAAAATTTCCCCGTGTTTGTGAATGTCTGCCCCTGAACCCATCCCAACGATCCCGTCGTATCGTGGCGTCTGAACCATCCAACAAGCCAAAGATTACGTCTCGAGTAACGTTAACACCTCTCCGTTCATCGGATCCGTTGAAGGGTATTCGTCGTTAAATGTGTTGTCACCCCCCCCCCTCCTGGCCTCTGTTACATCATCCCGCCTCATTGTCCTCGCGTAGCCACCCCGTACATACACGCCTCACCCAAATAAATTTCATCCCACAAAAATGTTCGCGAATGGCTCTTAGATTAGGTTTATAGACAAATAAAATATATGTATATAAATATAAATATGAATTATATATAATATGAATTATATATAATACTCTCGCGACGGGTCCGACATGGTCTGACAAGTACCTATGGATACGTGATGTGATGAAAGTTGTTTTTCTATCGATAATAACGAGAAAGTTAATTAAAGTCTTTTAGTAACATCACTGACAAGTTGTTATCATTATCTATCTCTCTCTCTCTCTCTCTTTTACCCATACACACGCACACATATATACACAATTATCTTGAGATCTATGCGCGTCCAACGAGATCATATCCTCCTTTAGATCTGCTACCTCCTAAGGTAGGTCCAGACATGTATCATCGTATCGTATCATGATCGCGTATCATAATCAGCTATGTGTAGGCGCGGTGCTGCATCGTATCTACGTATTATTTTAATACGTAGATACGATACGACCAGGATCCACCTAAAGTCGGTTTTTCGCCGAAACCTCCAAGAAATGATACGGATACAATCAGCGTTCCCGATCCTATGCCGATCTGACAATATGTAGCATGGCTCATCCATTCAGTCTTGCTCTTAAGTGAAAAATTTATAAAAAGATACAGGGATACGGATACGTGTTGAAAACAAGATTTTGATGTATTATCATAACCACCTGTATCTGTATCATGATGATACGACACATGTCTGGACCCACCTTTACGATTAGTGAGAGACTTCGAGTGTAAATAAGAACTTATCTGTCGGTGCTAGCAGAGAAACTACATAACAATACAGCGTGTGGTAGTCGTTAATCCGTTACACCGAATGTTTTTTCTTGCTGATCCTCCTTCGTATCTGTTATTCTGTAAAAATTACGAGAAAAAAAAGATAATCGCAGATTCACTTAAAATTCTTGAGTAAATTATAAAGCTATGTTGATTGTGCTTAGGGAAAATTGCTATACGTCGCTTACGAGAAACAAAGATACACGTTAACTCTGCCATGATTAAACAGCGTGGTTCTTTTTATTATTTATACTACTTTCGTCAATATTAATATATTTTTAAATTACTTTACTTGCGTGAAAATATTTTTTTCTCTTAAAGAAATTAATCTCAAAATATCTTGAATTTACTACAGATACATCAGAATTGCTATTTCTTTTAACTACTTTCCTAAAATTATTTTTAGCCGTGGGAGAGTTAACAATAATTTAAAATTGATTTAAATAGAAATATGCGCGTTACATATTTCAATTCAAACAATTTAAATTATTACATACATGCTGTAGGTTTATTTTTTGGAAATTTAAAAAATAAATTTTTTTCCTCTACAAAAACTATTGAACCAACAAAGACGCAGAGGAATTGAATACCACAGCTAAGTATATCGTTTTGTATATAATTTTATTGCAAAAAATGTATTCTTGACAGTGGCTTTATTTTTTACAAATAGTCGGTTGTATTACACACTATTTTTTTGTAGAAACAAGAGATACATGTTACGTTCCCTTTAACTGGACTTTATAAATGCATAATACAATACGTTAAGTTACAGTTGTCCATCTTAAACGAAACGAAAAGTCACAGTATTGATTGCTGAGAATGTAACATGTATCAGATATTCCTCTCCCGATCTCTCGAACGATCTTAAGAAAGGAAACATGATAAACAATAATATCATTACATTTTAGAAACATCTTTCAATGATTAGAGCGACTAGCAACAGAGTAAAGTGCAACTATATTATAACAATGGATTTACATATATGTATCATGATAATCTGATTTCCATTTTTGAAATGCTGCAAAATTTGCGACGTTTACTAGAAGAATGTTATTACACGTAAAGATTTTGTAATAAAAAATATAAATTAATGGAAAGGTGAATTTTCGAAGAATGCTTGTACAATCAAATGCTGAAATTATCACTATTTATTCTCTAATCAAACGAAAAGTGGTATTTATATAAATGATGGATAAATATTTCTCTAATGTGATCATAAGTACTTTGTATCTCGTCAATTTAATACTCTTCCGAGTTACGCACTTCAAATTGCAAAACATTAATTAGAAAATAACATTGAAGCAAGTTAAAAAAGATATATAAAGTATGTTTATGTCGACTGTTTGATGTAGCCTATTATTTTTTTAGATAAACTATACTATAATACGAATATTTTGTGAACAGCAGTCATGTACAAAATATATACATGCATTCTTTACTTTCTTGTAATTGCATATCTTCTGATAAAGCAAATATTGGAAGCAGCACCCATCATGGGCTTAGGAATGTTGGAATGTATTTGTTATTAGTAGGAAGTTATTAGAACACGTTTGCAAGAAATATATATAACAAATTAATGAATAGAAATTTAATACGTCACTATATTTTCTGATATTTTACTGCTAAAATTGTTGAGACTAATAAGTTTAAATAGAGCAATATTAAAGAGATAAATGGTACAATAATATAATCCTCCTCATGTCTTTCACAGAATATTATTTCGTACAACTGTTTGGTCGAACAGTTGTTTTAAATGTCCACAATAACATTCTTTAGAGAAAAAATACAAAAATATCACCACATATCTGATCGTTTTTTATATTAAATCACACTTAATGATTTAATACGTGGCATGCTTTTTAGATATATGTATATTTATATTACATACAGTTTATATCTTCATTGAGCTTCAATATTTTTTTATTGTATCATAAAAAAGACCTTTGTATGACAAATTTTCCTATTTTACTTCTCTGATTAAAAAAACTTTTATCATGAGATTTGTTCTAACTTTACCTTTATGAAGATAAATATATATCTTTCAGAATAATATATAAAGTGTGATATTATCGTTAATTTCTAATGTTTAGACACGAGTAGGATTATTGGTTTTTACTGGCATTACATTTCCTATCTAATAAAATCTTTTTTTTATGAATAACAAAAATAATAACAGCATGTACAAAAATACAAACACAGTATTGATCAGAGGATTAAGTTAATTCATTCTCTTTAGCGTTGCAATAACAACAATGATGCATGTGAGAGCAGTTGGTTTTATCCAACATTGTTACTTACTCTAGGCCCAGAGCCCAATTGATACCTTGAACTAGAAACAAAATTAACGGTTGCCAAGCAACCAGCCACCTTATCCAATCCAGCAATTGGCCATATAAAACGTGCGGCCGTTGCCAACTGTATTTTTCATTAAGGCATTTAATAGATATATTAGCATAAAATTGTCATTAATTTTTCGCGTTAAATTATGAATACAAAGGATACGGATTGCGGAACATTTTCGTCAAGTCGACTTTCTCTTTGCAATAAGGACAAGTCTGTTTTTTTCCTACAATGCACCAGCCTCTAATACAAAATTCGTGGAAAACATGTTCGCAAGTAAGCTTGTACGTATTTTCAATTACACCCTCCTCGTGTTCGGAAACTAGAAGTTTATTTCCGCATACTGCGCAAACATTTGGCTCCAAAACCCTGGTCGGAATACTGTCCGGAGTATAATACTGAAAATCATATTAAACATCACAAAATCATATGCATAACGCGATATTTAACGTCTAATTATGTCTAATAATGTGACGCGTACCCCGATGTGTGATGCCATTGTGTCGGCGCATATTTCAGCAACATCCCTTCCTAATACTCCAAAGTAAAGACCATAAAATAAGAACAACATGCCCCAATCCATCCAAACGTGAGGCTTAACATTCATTAGCATATTTAGACCAAAGAATGTAAATACAATTAAAATATATCCGATTATACCCAGCGCGTAGCTGAGCTTATAAATAAAATAAAACCATTTGTACACTAGTCTGCAAAGGAATAAATTGTCATTATTTCACGATTATTGCCAATTTGTATGGCTAACAGTTAATTGGCATTACCTAGGTGTGGTACCTTCTATTGGTTTCTGAATGGCTTTTCTTACTACTAGACCTGTTATACACGAAGATAAAAGCCATAAAAATATAAATCTCCACCAGTGATTCTTCAAACTAATTCCAAATGGAATAATCCACATGCCTATTAATGTTACGAGCTGAAAAAAAGAAATATTGTATTAATCCTTTAGTTCGTTTGATATTTGCATTAAGTCAAGAAGACAAATATTTTATTCTACCTGGTACGACTTAAAGTGCCTCTTCTTCCACTCGACCAGTAAAATCTGTCCTAAGCATAACGTCACCAATAATATGAACAGCATTTCTGCGTGCATAGATTCGTGACCTCGATGCTGTTCGTGCATCTTTATGTGCTCCACTCTGAAAAACAAGGTTTGTTTAATATAAGCTCCATTAATAAATCTTCTAATCACGAAAAGTTGTAAGTAAAAGTGAGAAAAGATTTTTGCTGTAAGACTACAATAGACTTGCCTCCATTTCTCCTCTGGCGTCAACTCCGCTTCGCTCTAAAAGACAAAAAGCGGTACAATTATAAAATATTAAAATGTATACAATGTAAAATATGAAAAAAAATTTGTCTTAACGAAATTATCGTACACAATCAATAACAAGCCTGTAGGCTTTAAAAAAGAATATTATCTATTAAATTGTTGCAAGGCAACGCAATTATGCATAGGGCAACGTAATTTTTTTGTGAGAATATTTAATATGACGTGGCGTCAGCCGAACTTAATCATCGATTATTTGACATATCTCTGTACTTTACTCAAGGACGACGTGTTCCTTTAGGAGGTTATGTTTTGATGATGCGTACCGTTTTTACATTGTCAGGCGATTAAGTCCGGAAAGTTATATACGTACTTTATTCGGCATTTGATGCAACTGATGTATATCCATCGTGAACGCCGTATCGTATTAACGCACAGAGAAATATGTTAACAAATTGATATAAGGCGACCGCCGCGTTGCAGACACATCTTATACCGTTAGCAGTGCCGCACATATGCACAATGACCGGCATTTGTGTTATCTGCATTATCATGGAAAAATTAAACTTTCTGTCTTATCTCTTTTCTGTACATTTTACCTGGTATTTACCTCTTGACGTTCTGTTGCTTTTAGAGTTCAGATTGTCATAACTCGAATCTTTGAATACAAAAATTTTAGGAATTTACAAAATTACAATTGTTAAAATACTTCACATAGAGTAAGTTACATTTAACGCTCGCAACGTACGTGGAATTATTTCATCTTTATTGTTCATCAAATATTAAATAAGGACCAACGATGCTCACAAGTATTGCGAGCGTTAAATGGAACGTAACCGTCTATATTATAGTATCTATATAGTATCTATAGTATCTATCTGATTATAATTTCTTGGTACATTATCCGTCTCCAAGAATTTAAATTTTTACAAATCTAAAATCTTCGAAATTCTCGGAATTACGATGTATGGCATATTAATTAGTATCACTTCTTATTTTATTGTAATCTAATATTTTTAATATTTTACTCGTGTTAGAGAGTTTAGATTTTCACACTTTAAGATTTGGAACTTTATTTAGAAATTTTTAAAAACTTGTATATCTTCCTAACATTTTGTCGATTTTTAATTATTCAAAATTTCGCGGTTCACAAAATACCAAAAATAAAAAAACATCGTGCAGTTACGAACAATTATAGCCGGTACATTAGCAACAGTCGGTAAAACCAACCGCGCTACAATTTTTCCAAATGTATTATCAGTTTTTACGTTATTTATCACAAGGAATTTGTCCATTTCAAACGTTTTATTATCTCGAGTTCGGCGTACTCAATTTGAAGGAAGAAAACACCAGGGAGATTTGAATGACTCAACGGAGAATTCAAATCGCGCGCGCGTGGGCGCGCGATACGCTGGCGCGTCTCCGGGCCAATGAGCGCGCCTCGTGCGCCGCCGTGGGCGCTCGGCTCTCTACGGCGCTAAGCCACGCCCAGGCGCTGCCGTGGGCCTCGCGGAGAGGGAAGAGCTGGAATGGTAATTCACTGTCCGTGGTGCAGCAACATGAGCGTCTGCGGTACCGTTCGCTGAGAAAACGCGCGACGTGACAAAATTCCATCGCCGTGAAAACCGCGCGTGGTCTCGTATCGTTGTCAACGCGGCTCGCGCGGCGTTCGCCTTCTCTCCGCGCGTGTGTTAACAGTGTCGGTGGGTGCCTGTTTAACGTTCCGCACACGTGGATACGCGGGTCGCCGCGGGGTTAGTTCTCGCCGGATTCTCTACGGAAGGATACCGCCAGAGCCAGCCAGTCGGTCGGTCGGGCCCCCTTCCTCCCCCCTCTCCAGTCGCGCCGTCGTGCCGAGGAATTGGCTTTCGGTGAGTAACCCAGAATGCTGTCTTCTGTCCCGTGCGAGCGAGCGAGCGCACGAGTTGCGCGGATTTGCGAAATTCCCTCGCCGAGAGATCTCACGCCTCCGGCGGGCAAAAAGTTTTCTCGCCCGTCGGGGCGAGAGGGGAGGACGTTGTCGTGAAAACGGAGAAACGCCCCGTGAATCGCACGTGAATGCCGGGAAACTACTCCCGTGATCGCCTCGAGGAATTTTAGTCTTCACGTTCTTCCTTCCTCACGGAAGGACGTGACGTCCGCCGGAGGTACCGGAGTACCGTGGAGCGCAATGTCTCTATCTCCGCGGAGGCGACAAAATCGCGTTTCGGAGCACGGTCGGACATTCTCATGATACCGTGTTTTACAAATGGCAATTAGCCCGCTATCGCAATTACATTCTGTTGTTTCGCGCTCGCTTCTATTTCGCGCGGCGCGGCGCCTTCAAGGACTTCACGCGACTGTGTGTCTTGAGCCAGTGATTAGGGGTCAGTTACCGGTCAGCCTTTCTACTCGACGGCGATGCGTCCGGGGGTTTTGTCTGTTTCTCTAGCGCCGTAAGATAAGCGCCGCGGCTTAGATTTCGTCGCGAGATCGCGGTCGGCAGCGCGCACCGCAGGTCGGAGCCTTCTTCCCTCGTTTCTCTCTCTCTCTGAAGGCGCCACGCAGCTCAACAGTCCTCGTGAGCTCACCGCCGGTGGAAGTTTCATCGGCGGCGTCGACGATTACTGACTCTGAAAGAACGCGACGCGGAATGCGGAAAACGTCGCGGAGAAGGTCAATAGTTTCGCGGCCGCCGCTCGATCCGTGAACCCAATATCGAAACGAGGAGATCTCGTTTATTTGCGATCCGCCGCATTTGGTATCCCGAGAGAATCCACGAGGTGTAATGTGTGTGTATATAAATATTTTTTTTATTTTACGTGTGTAAAATAATTGTTGTGTTAATACAATAAATAAACCAGAATCGGGCGACTTGAAAACTATCATGAAGCTCAAAAGACTTTTGTTTATACAATTTTTTACATAAGGATATTAATTTTATGTTAAAGCAATTGGCTTTAAATATAAATTGAATTTAAATATGAAATTAATATCCCTGTATAAATCATTCACATTTTGAAATCCAAATTTTACCTCTGTATAAATAAAAGTCTTTTGATTTCACGACATTTTTTTAAAATTGCCTGATTTATTATTATGTTATATACCTATATATATATATATTAACTTGATTTATTAATTGCCTGATATATACGGTTCACTCTGTATGTATAAAAAAATACGTACGATATGTATGAAAGGTGTCATGATTTATCGAGCGTTCCAATTTATCGTGCTCGTTAATTACGAATCTACAGTGCACCGTCCTCCACGTCAATTTCGTTTGCGTTAATCGCGAGAGTTCATCGCCGACACGGACGGTCTGTATCGCGCGAGGCAAGAAAATTTTGGACCTCCTACTCGCATCTCTCTCTCTCTCTCCCTCCCTCTCGTGCATTTAACGTTAATTGTGGCCGTTCGATTCTCAAACCCAGATAACGTCGCGGGCGATCAGCGCGTGCGATAAAACACTGCGCTAAACGCGATTCGAGATATGAATATGGATCTTGAAGCTCGGGATCTCCAATTACGGAGCGGCGTTAGGAAGGATGATTGCCTTCGTAGATATTCGCTGGATTTTCCAAGAGAATGCTCCGAGGGATACCGCGCGAGTGTCGCAACCGGAAATTCCCTAATTCGCCCCTCCCCCCCGCCTCCTCACCGTGTTTTCCCAACGTACCGTGATTAATGCGATTTGCATTCCTCGCGGATTCGATGATGCACTTTCGTCGGGGAACGAATGTAAAGTCAGGGAACCCTGAAGGAGCAAAGTCCTCAGTGCGGCGCGGTCGTTTGGACGTCGCGCAAATTGGCAGACCTCCAGGTTTTCCGTACTCTCAGCCGTTCCCTCGCCGCTCGCGAACATCGCATTCCTCCGCCAGCATCCGCGTGTGTGAGAGAAATTCGCTTCCGCCACGGGCGACGCGTCTAAGCGCCGCGCGTGCCTCGCCCGAGGATCTCTCGTGTCCGAATATTTTAATCCTACGTTGGTCTACAATTGTACATTTCAAGTGGGACAACTATTACAATAAGTCGGTATAACGTGAATATGAATTAAAGTTTATTAGACATATTTCACAAATTATTTAAATAAAAATATCAAAATTGGTCATGACACGTAAAAATGAAAAATTACATAAGGTCTATAGTTAAGAAATTGTGGAGAATCAAATGCCATATAGTGTTGGAAAAATTCATATTTCGGAGTGCCAACTTTACAGACTTTTCAAAGCGAACTTTTCTTAGCGTTTCTCTTAAAGTGCTTATTAAAATCTTTTTTCCTCTTTTTCTCTACCAGACCGTCTAAGAACATAAAAATATAAACTATGAGTTAAGCAAATGTATACAGTTTTAATGAAAAGCGTTATGCAAGTATGAAAACGCTGTATAGTGGATAATAACGGCGTGAGTTAAGATCCCATAAAGAGAAGGTGAAAATATGTGAATATATAAAAATAAAAAATCGTAGAGCATAATTTCTAAAGAAATATAAGTAACCACTACGTGCAGAAAGTAAAGGGTTTGTCATAAATATGAACGGGCAACGAGAAAATTTGGTTTTCACTTTTATCTTTAGCTGACACTTTTTTTTTGTTTGAAATTTGCCGTTTGAGATTCGAGATTGAGAAATGTAACGTTTGAAACTGAAGAGGCGTAAAGAGATTCTCTTTGAACACATTATTTCTACATTATCGGACGATTACTCAATCAATGTTTGCTAGTTATTTTCATCCAGTTTTTTTTTTTATCAAACGGCAAACGGGAAAACGGAATCTAATCTGAAATGGGTAATGTTTACTTTGCGATATATCCTCCGGAATTTAGAACCTCGGTGATGGAGATCGATTTTATTGACGAAGACGAGAAACGCTTCGTAAAGACTTTATGACATCATAAGACATTTGCAACACCGAAATCATGATATAATAAAAAAAATTCTCGTATCAGTCGAGAGGTACGATAACTCACTCGTAATGATCTTATCAAACAGGCTGATAATGAAATTGCAGATCGTACGCAACACGTTCGTGATAACGTGCATAAATAATTTCCGACTACTTTCGTTACATGCGGTAATAATGTTATACCGTTAAAACGCCGTTGCGGCATTATTACTTAGAAACGTATGATTTTCTTAATCAGAGAGGAGATTCGAACTAAAATACTCCCGCGTTAACATACCGAACGTAAAACCACCGCGCCGTGAACGCATCATTAAAAAGGTCGTGGCGACGCGACGTTGTTTTATTGGTTGAACGACGTCGAGCTCTGTAATCACTGACGCCTCACGTAATTGCATGATGCCCCGTGAGGTATATATCGCCAGTGAATTGATTGGAAGGCTAAGGCCAAGGGTGGTAGTTGTTCGCTCGAAAAGAACGAGCGCCGTTTTTTTGCCGAAACGGGAAGATTAAATCCCTCTTTTGATTCCAGCTCGGAGTTGCGAGGTATGATAACAGCTCTTGCAAATTGACGCAAATTTTTGCAAACGTTCTGTCAACACGAGTCCGCGTTATCACCATATCGAGGACATGTGGAAGCTTGTACGCTGTATTTTGAAATAACTCGACCAAACTCGAACGATCTGCAGCTCTTTAAAACTTTGCGACTGTCTCACCGAGAAATACCGGTCTTGAAAATATTTTAAAATGATGTTTAACGACGAGACGGCGCAGTTACGCATTTTAATTCCGGCTTGGACGTAACTCCGGTTTAAATCTTTTAAGACTCGCCATTCCCTCTCGCGTATCTCTCGAATACGCTACCGAGAGACTCGTTTTATCGTCGATGTCTATCGGGATCCACCTGTGGAGGAGATAACTTTCGCCATTACGAATGCACGCGCTACGAGCGGTCGCGCCGGATGGGAGGAGAGACGCCACAAAGCCTTCCAGTGATGCGTGCATTCCGCGACGGACGGCACTTCCTGTAAATACCGTAACGGGAATGAAGAGTAACTCGCACGAAAGAGAGAGAGAGAGAGAGAGAGAGAGAGAGAGAGAGCCGAGGTGGTTCGAGGGGCGTCGAAGGTATGCGAACGAGAGAAAAATCACAGGCGATTGCGAATTCCGACTGACGACGCGAGAACGGCCGCGGTATTTCTCACCGTGATCGTCCGTCTCTCTTTCTCTCTCCTTTCCCCCCTGTGTCTCATTGCACCTGCCCACGTTGCTCGTAACACGCATTAAATCACGAAAAGGACGCTGCGTGGGGACGTTATATGGAGCGCGGCAGTGAATGGAGTGACCGGTTGTCAGGTATAAACAACGTCGCTCTACCTGTAAACTACGTAATCCGTCTCTTTACGTGTAATCCGCTTAGATAATTCCTGCCCGTGCGCGGCTACGGCCTCCTTCTTTCCGTTTGTCTTATTTCCGAGGCAAAGTGCTCGGCTCGATTATAAATGCATAATATTGAAGTTATGATTAATCTTCCGTTTCATGAGCGATCAAGCGAGGAGTATTCCTGCGAGTTAAGTATGAAGGATGGAAGTAGAGATAACGGAAACTAATTTCTAACTCTCGACGTTGTTTTAAGAAAACTTTGTATATATGTAAATCGAGGCTTAATTACCAAAATATTGAGGTATTGAAAATTGGGAGGGAATTTATGGAAAACAGACGACGTTGATTAATGGTTTATTTTGTAAATATACTCTAAAACTTTTATATGTAATTTTGGTATCTTTATAAGCTATGTAGCTTATACTGCATTAAGTAACAGTAGAAAATCAAACATCTTAGAGAGATTATCATTATGAAATAACGTTTACGTTATAGTTTTATATTTTTCAGAGTTATAGAACTTTTAGAATGAAAATCTTTTTACAGAAGACTCATGAATTAAATTTAAAGTTTCGATTGACATCCACAACTCATGTCTAAATATTTCTCGCTGCGTTTGTTTGAAGACTTTGTCAGCAAATGGAATTTCGATGTTCGAAACTGACGTCCGCTACTTGTATTTCGATCTTGTTTCTTGATTGCAGCCGTTTTCATCTCGATGATCGATGATGCGTTGAAAAATCAGTTTCGCGTCGTACATACTCCGCTCATCGGATCGCATACGTGACACGTAAAGTGAAATCACGCGGAAATATTTGCTCGTAAATTTTCCTCACGTCATCTCGCCGGATATCATTCGTCGTTCCGTATCACGCGAGTAGCCATTCATCGAGTTGTAATTTAATGCACGGATTTGGCATGGTTAATACGGCATTCCGCGTTCTCACTGTGTATTTAACGTTCTAATGAGGGTACTTGACCACGATCAATCTCAGGGGGATCGTTAGAGATTGTCTTAACGCGGCAGAAATTAAGGAAAGTATCACTCTAATGCGATTTCAATGATTCGAGAGCAGGAAGCGGCGTGATAAATTGTGACGCAAACTTACGTACGCAAGCAAATAATTATTTCCTGGCGACGTGAGAGATTAAGAAATCATTCCGATGGAGATTGGCAATATCCTCCGGGCACCGTATCGCCTGCGAGAAAAGTGGAGTATCACCTGCTCGTTCTCGGACGATAAATGCGCGCTTAATGAAACCCATAATGGGACGCAATCGCGACGTTAGGAACGCGGAAACACGTTTTGCCGATTAATGCTCTCTACGCAGCTGTGTCCATTGGCCGCTGTCGCAGAAACGCTTCTCTCTAAGCTCGAGATGGCCGATATCGATGAAATAACCATGCCACGTAGCCAATACCGCACACGAATTTCCTTCCCACGTACTGCACACAATTACCGGTAACCCATTTTTCCTTTCAGCAAGACAAACCACCGTGGTGTTGCGCAACGAAACCGATGAAGATTTATCGCCGGCGCGTCGCGCCTTTCGCTGAGCGCGAATTATCCGCGTGTCGCTTTGTAATCAGATAAGACCGCGTGTAATAACGCCAGAGATAGCGGTAGCAGTAACGAGTCCGATAACCCAGATAATTTGTGTAATAACGTCGAGGGTGTATCGAGCGGCTGGGCTCTTGAAATCTCATGAAATCGCACGATGAACGAACAATGGCGTAGGACTCGGTCATCAATTGCATCGCCGATACCAACTGGGTCTAAAAACCGAAAGAGATTTTATGTTACTTCCATTTCTTTTAAACACTAGTGACGGTGGACGTGCGCTTTGCCCGCGAAATTTCTTATTGTTATATAATGAAACATAATTTTTTTTAAAGATTTAAGATTAAAAGTTACGAAAGACTCTATAGCTCAATATTAAGTAACTCTTTGAAAACTAAAGCAAAAAATAGCGAATAATTTTCATATCTCACTCGTGTGATAATTCAGCTCAGATAGTTTAATATATAGGTATGTACATAAAGCTATCTGTGTCAAATTATCAGAATGTAACCAATAAGACATGAAAATTATTTGCTAATTTTTTGCTATTTTTTGCTTCACTTTTTAAAAAGTTACTTAATATTGAACTATCGAACCTCTTGTAACTTTTTAAAAAGTGAAGCAAAAAAATTATTTTTAAAAGCAAGAAATAGCAAAAAATTAGCAAATAATTTTATGTCTGATTGGTTATTCTCGCAATAGTGAGCCAAGCGAGAAAACCAATCAGCATCGTAAAAAAGAGGCAACAATACTTCGAGACTTTCGAGTATCAATTTAACATGCCTTTTTTAAGAGTGGACGATGGACGATTTAACACGCCTTTTTTAAGAGTGAATAACATTATAATAAAGTAAAATGTTGCAAAAATCAAATTATAATATTTCGAGGGCCTTCGATTGAACCGGACGTGATTTTCGGGGCGAAATGCTCTCCAATGCAAACAAAACGGTCGATTTGCAGGTGGTGGACGATGTGTAGTAGTCTGTAACGAGGCTACACGCAGCCTCCAGTGAGTGGCCGTCATCGGTTAACTGCCGCCTCCAACGGTGCGGCAATTTTCCGATGCCTTGGTACCCCGTTCCCTGATTCTGCTCTCCTCTTTCGTCTCCTGACGCCGCGCCGTTATCGTTCGGTCATTGCTGCGCAAAGTGGAGGGACCTCGCACCCACGCGCGAATCATCAGCCCACCATCTGCGTCCCGGTCACGTCCTCGTTAATAACTTACGGGGCACTCGATGCTTCGATAAATTGGAACGCAATGATATTGCTAATGTGCTCCCCATTTGCAACGAGTGGGCGATGCTCTACAACGTGCAGGCGCATAAACGTTTTAAAGTAATTCTCAAGAAACTTCAAGCGCTATAAAAAAATAATTTTTTTATATCGATGCGCAAGATGTTATCTTCTTCACGCGGGATATATCCTGGTATCTTCTCCATGTGGAATATATTCTGGAATACATCGTTTATAGTGAAAATTCTGCGTAACTGTTATATAATAGTCTCATGCGGGAGACGTCGCGTAAAACGCGTGTAAAACGCGGCAGCCAGAGACTCGACGATGACACAACGTTTAGGAGATCCCGTGTGCATGCCCAGAGGTCTGCAACCGGTGATCGAAAGTGGGTTATCTGAATGGAATGGAACGGCAAGCGATAGCTATTCGATTTTCTCTACCGGTCGCTTCTCGCTAATTCATTACACTCTCTCTTTAAAGCGTGTGCTGCCTTAACACATGACAAAACACTCATGAAATAATTATTACATACGCAAAGTAAGGAATGTAAAAGTCGCATCAAAGCAACACCGTTATTAATTATTAAAATTGTTAAGTACTGAAATCATCCCACCCGTCTTTGATCACGTAACAGAGTATTTCGTAATTCTCTTCCATAATATGTAAGCCCTAATAATATAAAGAATCTTGCTATTATATTGTTGTTCATCTAATTATACGTCCCAGAGATGTTCTACCGCAATATGCGAGTAGAAAGTCCCTGAAGCATTATTGCAAGCTAATTGCATATTAAATTGTCGTGTGCCATCCACATGATATCTTAACGCGACGGCGAACTTATTGTAGCATATATTTTCAAGAGCACTGATTAATTTTCTAGACACACTGCAACTAGATTGCAAAATAAATAAAAAAGAACTCGATGCTTATTATCTCTTGTATTGTATTAAACTATAAATCAATGTATATATTGTTCGTAAAATATGTAAAAATTGATACAAGATTATATATTGTCACCGAAATGATAATTATGACGTACAAAGATTTCTGTTTCTATATTATTTATAAAACGTTTCACACGGCCCATTTTAAGCAGATACATTGATTACTCTCTTATCATTTGCACCTAATTAAGATGCGCAATCGATGCGCAAACCGATACCAAATTTAGAATAACATTTTTAGGCGTGTGATAAATTGCGCGATAAACCCGAAATGGTAGTTATTAGATTCGTAGCTGTTATAGCTACGAATCATCTATAATCTCGAAAGTATTTAACCGCGATCAATGATCATTGATACGTTCCGCGCGAAACGACGCGACATTAAAGAAGTTCGACTTGAGGTATGAATCGGAGTCGTCAGGAAGAAATACACGCGAAGAGATTCTCGGCATCGCGGATGAAACCGCGGCACGTGTTAGCACGAAACCACCGTCGTAACGAATATAAGAAGTTACATCGTGCAGGCCGAGTGAAAGGATTCCTTGGCTCACACTTTTACGTTGCAACCTTCGGACGTGACGCATAAGCGTTATTCGTCATTTCCGCTTTTGCGTGCCGCCGGGCTCCTTCACGATACACGAAAGTATCGTGGGGATTAAAGCCAGTTTTTATATCTCCAGATAAAATCAATCGAAATACCATGAATGCATTTCTCCCTGCGGCTCTCCAATTGCTAATCGCAAATGAAATTATTCCTAACGTGAATTCCCCGTTCTTTTTAATCTTTTTATTTCATTTTTATTTATTCTTCAAGTATGCAATCGAAAATTGGATAATCATCTATAAAATTTAAATTAAAAAATTAATCATTTTCCTTTTAAAATATAAAAATGTCTTTAAAAATATATACATACAACACGTTGCAAGCATCTCGGTATTCGGTGTTTCGAGCTTTACAGACACCGCTTGCAATTTTAATTCAATCTCTCGAGATTTACTCTCTTGGTTGCAGAGAATGTCCTTCCTTCAACAGTAATGGAATTTCTCGTTAGCTTTGCAAGTTGGAAGTTCGCTCGACGGACGTCCCAATTAAATTTTGATAACCATGTTACATATAACTCCAATGAATGATAGATATTACGTTTTACAAATGTAAAAAATCAATGACAATTTATTTGTAGATTAATAACGTATTTATTTACTTGTCGCATTTTTAGACCACGTCTTATCAATAAAAACTATTTTATTGATTAGACAATGATATAGTAATAAAGTGATAATTACGTAATTTTCATCAAACTTCGAGGCGGAAATCCTGAAAAGAATCAAGTAATATGTAACTGTATGCAAAGGTAGATGGAAGATCCATCGAGTGCAACGAAGCGCGGAGTCTAAAATGAATGGGAGCATGTCCCGCGGTTAGAAGGAGAGACGGTACCGTAAGGAAAAAGACGCTCGATTGAAGTGAGCATTGGTTCCGTAAAAGGATCTCAATTTGCGGTCTTTTATACGAATGTCTACTTACAGCTACATAAATCTCTTTAAATGGCAAGTAAATAATATTTTCATCAGAGTCATCGCGAGGAAAAAAGCCACGTTAAACAAATCGATAAGATTCGGAAAGAGACGCGATTATAAATATCGCAATATTTTCAATAAAGTAAATTTTTAACGTACATATTGTTATTATTCGCAATTTCGCGCATGAGTTACTTTTCCAATTTGTTATGTAACGCGATGTTATTACTATATCATTCTAATAGACACAATTTTTTTTATTAAATCCTTTGAGAAAGTTTGATTTTTCAATTCTGTATTAGCGATACCGTTATTGGTAAGAGAAAATTTACTTCCGCCGCGTTGCCCGACGGCTTAGCTCTCATCATTTTACCGATAAAGAAGCAATTTCTTTCGCGCAGGTTTTTTTTTTTAAATAGCTCCAACGCTCTTTTAACAGAGCTAGAAAAAGTGAATGTGCGATATGTACAAGGATAAAATTATCCCTGACCGATCTTTGCCGCAAAACACTAGGAAGATTTCACGGGGATAAGGCTTTCGGGTTTAGCTTAACGGGTTCTCTCGCTCACCTCTGACCTTCAAGCGCCTTCGGCACTTTTCCTACGATTCACTTAGGCGCTCCCATTGAACTTGTCCCCAATTCCTCGGAGCTTGCTAGTCACGTTTCCTTACCGTCCCCTCCGCAAAACATAATTAATAGGTGCTCCATTTCTGTGCGTGACCTTCCTCGAGCGAACGTTCGTTCATCTTCTCGGATTGACCGATGAGTCAATGACTTGCAAAGGACATGATCGAGTGACGTTGACGCGCGAGACTCTCTTTACATTTAAAAGCATGAAGGAGAAGATCTCGAAAAATATGTATGTCCCTGCTGACGTGCGATTTTCTTTAAGTGTGAAAAGAATGGAATATATAATTTGTGTGTGACAAGGAATTGATAAATCGTAATTTTTTTATTCACATGTTCTTTTATATCGATGCAAATTGCTGCAATATCTCCGTAAAAACACCCTTTCACGGATAATTACAATTTTTCCCCATTCTTAGAAATGTATTTAACCGCATTCTCTTCTCGTGACGATAATTGACGTATTGGGACGACGACCGGTAATGTCGTGTGCGCGGCATATCTGTAATTCAAAATATCTTCAAAGCGCTCTATATAAGATTAAATTGTTCGCACAATTTGCGGATATACATATAACACGATCGTTTCTTCTCGGCGACCTACATTCTTCAATTACTTTTCACCGCATCCAGTTCTTCTCGTTGAGCAATGTACCGTGCAGGTCTTTTAATAAAGACCCTGCATCCCATCTCAATAGCGTTTATATATTACGAGAGATTTATCGTAGAGGAATTTCTTTATGCTTTCGACATAGTTTTCATAGAAAACTTTGATTTCTCATATTTTCTTTTCTCTCTCTTTCTTTTTCTATTATTTTCTCTCTTTTTTGTCTCGGCTCTGGTCCTTTCTTGCACAAATACGTACGGCCGATTTCTGTGTCATCTGTACAGTTTCGTGCGGAGCATAAATGCTATCGTGATTCAAACGATCTAGATTGTAACCATTACGTAGATACATGTCCATTATTATCAGTACGAGATGTATTCTTTGGCGGTGCTACAACAATTTCGATGAACGATGTCGCGCCCTAAAAGTACTTGCGTCTCGGGAACATGACTTTCACTAGTCGGAGCAGAAAAATATCGAGGAAATAAGACGTCTCGTGTTCGACAACAATCATGACAAGGACGAAAATGTATCCATCTTTTATCACATAGTCTATCAAATATTGCGGCGAATAAGAGTGATACATTAGAAACATAATAAAAAGATTTTTATTTAATTTGATATTTTTGTGTCTCACATATAAAATAATCTAAAATCATAAAAAAATGTATATGATTCATAAAGAAGGATAATTTAACAATCTCGATAATTTAAATCTAAATAGCTAAAAATTTTATTGCAAATAATTATATTATGTAATATATAAATATTTTGTCAGGTAACTCAATAAATACTCTTAAAATTCGCTACGGTCAAGGAATGCGTTCTCTTATCGAGATGTTAGTGAGCGCTCCTTTCTCAAGGAGATATTTCAAGGGACAACCTTGGGAGAGAAATCGATATCAAGCGCCGCTTGAGACTTTTGTAGGGCAGAAGGTAGCAGGTGAATACGTAACAATCAACCACACTCGAAGAGGCCCTCTCCATTTAATTCCTAGTTTTCTTGTTTTAGAATATATTTCTTTCTACAGAACTTTATAGAACTGAACTTTGATTAGTAAAACTTTGGTGTATGTATTTAGTGCCGCAACCATTCTGTCTATAAATTTTGTGGCAAATTTTTCTTAGCATAACTAATCTTTATTTATGAGTGGTAAAATTGTCTTTTGCAAATTAATTGCAAAAATACTTTAAAAGAATTCTATCTTTTATTCAATTATAAATAGAATTTGATTTGACAAGATTGCAGCTTGATAGTTAATTACAGCGATATTTGACGATAAGCATTAAATAGATTTATTCAAATTTCCATTAACGGAAAGTTACAAATTTTACAAAAGATTTATTACAGAGTACTGTTACAGAATATACGATATATTTGTGGAGCAAAATATATACAAAACTGAAAACACGCGAGCGTGGTATTTACATTTATGTGCTAATGGACGAGAAATATAATACATATAATTTATATAATATATATATAATATAAGAACGGAACGAGAAATCCAGTTTTATCTGCATTATGCACGAATTTTTTCATGTTCAAGATTAGATAAGCGATAAATCCATATTTATGCGTCATTGATGTTGTAATGAACTACTTTATTACAGGTACTGTTACAAGTAACTTGCTAACAGCTTAAAGTGACTGTACATGCATGGTCAAAATTTAAAATTTAAAATTTCCCTTGAATTTCGCGATAGGTTTATATTCGACTGCTTTTCATTAGCGATATCTTAATGAACATCGTCAATTCGCGCGAATTCAATTTTTAAGTCAGAGTTTCTTTAATTTAATAAATGACTCGGGAAATGTTAACTAAGGAAAAGTAAGGTACAAATTTTGTTAGAAATCCTGTTATCGAGAGAATCACTCGCGTGATTTTCGACATGGCAGCTTTGTATGTAAAAGAGGCGATCGCATCAAATGTTATAGCCACGTTATTCTTAGTAACAACGTCATACGGATCAATAAAAAGACGGAGATATTTCCGAATGTTGTTAACATTCCGTTTCTGTTACTGTCTTCCAGTAATATAGGAAGACAGCGATCAAGTGCTTCAGCAAGTAGAACGGAGTGAGGAGAACTTCCTATAAATACCAGCCGCGCACGGGTCAATCGATTTTCTGATCACGTCTGTGATGTTCGAGTACACATGACGAGATGATCTATTTCTGATATCTTATGCACTTTTCTATCGGGCAACGTCCTCATCCTTCTTCCTACTTCCTCTAAAATCGAATCTTCATTAAGAAAACAAAATTTAACGTTTCGTATACTTTCTTATATGATTACATTAAAGTAGAAACTTTCTGAAAATTTCTTTCAATTGAAATCAGCACTGTTAATGATAATAAATGATAATAAACAAAGTATCTCGAACATACAATTTTTATCAATGCTTTTATTATACTTAAAATCATGTAGCGTTTTTTCATTCGTGGCATTTACGAAATACATATTAAATTTATAATATATATTTAAATAATTCCTTTAAAATTATATATCTGCATATTAAAGATCTAGAGAAAGCATGTTTGGCAAGAAAGTGGAAATCACAAATCATGTTTTCACTGGTTATCACTAAGTTATCTAATATAGATATTACACATGAAGCGTTAATAGTGCGATGGGAAAGTATTGCTTGCAAAGCATAAAAGTGTATCTCGATATTTCCTTCCATTAAAATACCTTTAGACGGTTGCATTCAAGCCATTTGAAAACCGAGACGATTCCTCATGCACGCGCCTCCGATAATCGTGCGTTTCGCCGTCGAACTCAGAATGCGCGGCGTGGTACACGGGGTCTGAATCATTGAATGACTGCTAACGCTGACAGAAAATATTGATGAACGTCGCGTGCATAATGACAAGCGGCCACGCGATATATGCACGCATCGCGCATATCTCCTCTCGCGGACGATTTTTACCGTAAACTCTCTCGAAAGCGAACTCGTCGCACGACCCGCTTTAAATCGCGAAACTTTCGTCCGCGAATGATTTCTCTACAGGTGCATGGAAAAACATTCGGCAAATTCAGAATTTCTCTCTCTCTCTTTCTCTCTTTCTCTCTTTCTCTCGCGGCTTCTAGTCATATCGCTGGATAAAGTTACGTTTTCGAGATTGCAAACGTCCTTCATGTCCTCTCCAATATTGTCGATCTCTCATTGATTTATATCTACGTTGGTTTTAAAACCAAAAGTTTTTTTTGTGAAATAGTTCAACGAGTGTATTGTACATATAAAAGCATTCATAAAATGTATCGTGAATAATTAATCTAAAGAAGAATGATAAAAATTCATAACCGTAAGTCTGAAAAAGAAAAAATTTTCGATTCGAAGGATTAGAAACTTCACTCATATATTTTACATTGTGTGATTATCTCAATCAGTATAAATCGTGCAATCAGCCAGAATATGTCTGCTAGGAATAATTAACGCGCGCCAGCCGCGAATGTGTGTTAAGTCGTCGATTTGGATTAAATCGACTGGAAATTGGCAATTAAGTATACCACGGGCTTTCTCTAACGGGTCAATCTTTTTTACGATCGCATTTATTGCTGATAGAAATCGATTTTCAGGCAAACTACTTTTCAAATTACATTTTTTTACAATTTTACATAAAAACAGCTAAAAATATGAAGATATCTTAATAAGTCGGAAAATAAATTGAAGTAAGTAAAATAAAAGACGTTTCGCATCTCGAGCATCGTAATTGTGAGGAAATACTTTGAGAAATCATAGAAAGCCGGTGAATTGAAACGAATGAAACTAATTCGCTGAATATGAATTTTTCAACTATAAAAAATAATAATTTAGACATTATTGATATATTTCATGAAACATGTACATCTCTAATCTGTTTTATTCTAAATATAAATATTTGTAAAAAAGATTTTAATTTTCAATATATTTAATATCATATTATAAGAAGTCTTTGACTTGGACTTTAAAGGCCTCTAGAAAGGTTATGCAGGCTTTTAGTGCGTCAATTTAGATTTTATTGAGTGATCTAAAATAACTATCATCACACCAAGCACCCTCGTATTTATAGCAAGCATCAGTGATGATCGGTTCGATTACAGATTAAATTTCCATCGACGTCGCGCGTTACACTTTAGAGTAGGTGCACTCTCTTGCTTTCGTCGAGAAATCTGCACGTATCCGCGGTGACGTCCCCGCGTAAGAGAAATGGCTCTTGCACTTTCTTTTTCTGCCGGGTCATCTCTCTTTTTCTTACCGTTAGTCTGTCCATAACCCGGTCGTTCGCTGACAGGTATTTAATGGCGACCGTGTTATCTGACATAAAAAGCTAATTATGGGAAGGGACCGGAATATTGCCCACTTTTTATAAAAACTGATCATGCAGATGATTAAAACAAAGAAAAATAAGTAAGAGAACTATAAAATTCTCATTTTATGATTACAATGCAAAATTAAGATTTAATTTTAAAGTCAGTTTAATTGAATATAAATCTTGTAGTTGATGATGTAATTATCACTCATATATTAGCACTTATTATGAATAAATCTTATCACAAAATCCAACATCGAATAAAATTTCCAAAATCGCGATAAATTGATTTTTAATTTTTAACATTACGTTATAAGAAGTACATAACGTGAACAATTTAGTTGAAGGAAATTAAAAGAATAATAATCAAAATTAAAGAGAGTGTATATATATATATATATATAATAACATAGTAAGAAACAAGGACATTTTCTGGAAGAATGTAGATCCGGCTTTCGTTGCTCGTAAAGTCATAATCGGAGTTATTCAGAGCGACGTTATATTTTTTCCTACCTTAAAAATATAATCTCGGATGACAGAGAAAGAAAGGACGACTCTGACAAGATTTATCTGTTTGCCCGATATTTCTGCACACCTAAAAGTCTCCAACTAGTTTCGCGATTTATCATTCGTGTATATAAGAATAGAGCTGTGTTAAGAATTCGCTGTCTAAAATAAAATAAAGCCCATTCCTGTTGTAGAAACTTGATGGGCGTCGATTTTCTGTTTATCGGAATTTTTCATGATTACACTTTGTAGAAAGAAGACGTAATAGAAGAAACCTTGACCTACATATCGTATTTAATGCCGATTTCAGAGTAGAAATATATCGCTGCAAAAAGGATCTCCATGCTCACGATAAAACTGAGATTATAAAGTGAAAGCTTTTGAAATGTTTTATCTACAATTGTTTTTATTCCTCCACTTCTCTGAAAAAAAGACTGAAAAAAAGAGTCTGAAAAAAAGATTACATTTCAGATTGTAATGCGCATAATTTTCAAACTTTTATGTATTTTTATCTTCATTGCCAGAGTAGAGAATTCATTATTTGCCAACGTAACGAAGCTGAAACATTTGACATACGTGGAGCTTATGTGTGTCTCCTGACATCGGTAGATTCGCTTTCATATCGATTAAGCGTAGATCAATCAGGCGCTCGTTGTCGCGACAGGTGGTACGTTGACAATGCGTAGCACGTCCTCCGTATGTTTCCATCATGTGCTTTCGCGCCCCAAATGCCAGGCCTTGGAAGTGAAACGATGCTAAGAGGGAACAAATCGTGCGGATCATTAAAGTTAATGAATTATAACGCGACGAATGACGCGCCTCGCGGTCAAAATTGCGCGCTGTTACACTTCGCTACTAACTGTACAGGCTCCCTGCTAGGCTGCAGACTCCCTATGCGCGCTTATTCTGCTTATCGAGATCATAATTGTAACTCGCCTCGCGCAAAGCCATCGGCGATTAGATGCAGCGCTAAAATAATGCATCTGCCGCCGCGTACGGCCGCTTTCTCCGCGTTCTCGAGAATTCAAACGATCCATATCCCATAAAGGAACACTTATTACACATACTTGTGTACGCTGTCCATTTAACCAATCAATTAACTTGTTATCGTAAAATTAATTACATGTGCGATCGCAAAATTTTACATTTACTAGTTACCGTATGAGAGAGTCGTCTTTCTAGTAGTCTTATCCTATAGTTAAGTGCACTCTGATGATAATCTTCGATCGCAGATAATATTCATTCAGATTTGTGATAGCATCCTGGTTGGAAATACCATCACGGTGCATAGGTGATCAATGTACGCAGCATAACTATCAACTGCTAGCAGAGGTAGCAGCTAAAGTCGACCTCGATTTTGGGATTCCAATCTCAATCGATGATCCACTTCTCTCTTCTGAACATGACGCAATGAGGTCAAAGTGTCTTGCGGATAGTCTTGATGTAATCTCCTAATTGCACTTTGATTACCTTTGGTCAAATAAAATTCATATTTTTTACTTTTATTTTCGTACTCTCATGCAATAAATTTACTTTTATTACATACACGAGACATCACAAATATTTGACGATAAAAATAAATCGAATATTTTCAATCATCTTATGTGTGCATAATAATAATTTTTGTAAATTTTATTTATTCCGCCTATACTTTTAAACCATACGTCTATTATTATTCAATCTTAAAATGCTGTTTTTATTAGATCTTTTTGGTCGATATTTATTAAACATTTTTGGCTATTTATTAAAAATAACTTGAGCTATCCATTAGTATAAATTACGAGGAGAGATACGATAACGTGAAAACATCGATGCACGTTGTTACTTGCGTCATCAGCTGAATTGAGAAGAGCCATCGTGTCGTCGTGCGATGCCCGCTGCTATTCTCGGCAGAATGTCGGTCGGAGAAAAATCGTGGGTGAAACCGGACGAACTCGCAATAATACTGCTCCTCCAAAGGGATCTTGTGCGAGACGTGATGAAGATAATGCTCGAGTTGACTCCGGCCCAACGGTATCAAACGGCTTCGTCTGAACCGTTTATTAATACAATTAAGACGCCAGACGACGCTGGCGTCACGCTCTCGGCGGCTTGATCCTGTTACCGACAACGCACTTGGACTTTAATAATCAATACTTTTCTTCAGATCAAAGAAGAGATCAAAGTCTTTTGTATTTTCTTCCTTTTAAAAAGAAGTTACATTGTGACTTTGTTCGTTGATGCATTATGTAACTGCAGTTCATCTAGATCTTCTCTCATTTACATTTCCATGAGAACGAAATATTATTCCTCACTTTTATAAATAGAAAAGGATATTCTTAGAATTACACTTTTAATCATTTGATCTTTAAAAAGAATTATGTACTTGTGTAATATTTCTATTTTGAGTCACGCTACGTTTATCTGTCTGCTGTCCGCGATACTCAGATTATCGCAGGTCTTTGTTCCGCAGATGAAAGATGATCGTATCAGTACGAGGTTTTACCGAGATAAAACCTTAAAAATATTGTCGCGATATACACTTCCTGCTTCTGAAAGATACGACCACGAATTTACCCACTTCGAAGTGCTTACATTTGCGATAAATAAGGATATCTTTGCATATAAATACATTGATGCATCAGCATCAGAATCGTCCTTCTGCCGAAGAATTGTCCGTGACTAGCAACCGGAACACTCCAATCATCGATTACTTACGTCAAGTATTCACTATTTATCTTACAATCGAACTTCGGCAACTATCAGACCTAGATATCACTGTCTATTTATTTAGATCTCTGAACCTTTTCGTAATTGACAAGTTCTCCAATAACGATGAATCACTTGGTCTTAGATGCCACCTGTATGGACATAACAATCCATGTACGTACAATAACGTAATACGCATCACTATATCAATTTTCTATTTTGCCTCTCGTATTACACTTGTAATCTTCTGTTTGAGATCTTCGCGTGGTAGAACTTTCTTATGAAATAGATGGACAATTCTTTTATTTTTGTATATAAAAACTAAATTAATATTTACATGCGGAGTTTTGTGTAAATGGAGTAACAACACGACGATAATTTATCAGTTTGTCACTGCCCAATTGTCGATATTTACGTCTATGTACGTTGGCCTTATCTCGAGCATTATTATTATTATATGCGGATAACCGGCGAATGACATGACGTCTTTTGCATAATTCGCCGGTGACTCATAACCGCATACTCTACGCGTGTAGAGCCACTTTACGTTGGTTAGGTTTTCTTATCAACTGCTATACAACAGGCCACGAAGTAGAGCTCCTTATTCCGCGAGAGAATAAAATATAAGACTGTAAGTCTTTCACGTTTTCCTAATCGGAACAATTTGTTACAATTGTATGATTATCTGTACACCGTAAGATGTTTGAATGTCCTCTTTCCGATCAAGAAAATTAGTTTTTAATAAAAAACTAGTAACACATTTTGCCGTTAGAAAAAATTTTTTGCACGCAAACCGATAATTTCATTTTTTTTTTGCTTCATGAAAATACGATCGGTATAGTTTATCGCCGTAATTTGCTTCTCTATAATAGACAATGTTCTATATGTGGAAAATCTAACATATCTCAGCATCCTGATTTTGCAAATGAAAAATCTAACCGTCTTACGTAATTGCACCGTTTTCTAAACTGCGATGGTATCCGGTGCGAAACAAATAACGACTCTCTTTCTTCAGTTCCCACGAAGTGAATTCGAGCGACTTCCCGTTACGGTGAGAGAGATGCTTGTGCCCTCCGTGAAGTCCTTCATTGTGTCTTGACTGACTGTCGTCGATCGAACGGCCTCGCTGCAAATGTTTTCACAAACTGACACCTTGTTGCATGATGTTTTCAAGGTCGATTTATTCGTCGCGAAGCGATTTAACGATTCGTTTTATGATACTCTGGCGGAATTACTCAAAGTCCGTTTGCACGTGCGTTGGAAACTTGAAGTTAATTAAACGATTTCATTTGGAACTTTTCACGAAAAGAAATTCGACTTTCGATAAGGTTACCGACGCAAAAAGATAAATTTCAGCGAGAAATCTCCCTTTTATATCTCTATTAATAACGATCATTTAATTGTCTGCGAGGACGTCTGATGAATTAAATTCTTGGCATTTTGCAGTTTCCATTCATAATTGCACGGAACTTTATACGTAATTCTGGCTGGACAACTCATTTAGCGTCCGTGTTATGCGATCTCATAAATTGCTTTTGTTGCAATACGAGCAAGCACGCTGAGCGAAACAGATTCGCGCACGTAACTAAGTGCAGCAATCGCAATCAAGTAACATAACTGCAACCGCCGCGAAAATAAATTCGTGATTCACAAAACCCAAGAAGCAAATTCATTTGCATTTAAAAGGAAAGTAAAGTAATGTATCAAAATTTTAGTTTTCTTGCAACGGAATGTGTGTATTATACATAGAGATTAATTACAAGCATGTAATTAATGCGTCCTATTTATTCATTCTTTCTTTATTCACTCAGAAAGTATTTTCGCAAAATTTAACGGTTTTACCGAGGATCTCGGAAACGCGGAAACTTGTATTTTTATCAGTGCTCCATTCAAGTTATCTTTACGTTTTACGAACCCTTGACACTATTCTTTGCGTCTGATAATATTGACATGTTTGCTGAACCTCCTTAACGACAAATGTGAGAAATGTGTCGCTTAGAATTAGTATATCTTTTACCTTGATCTTACATATTTATTTAATAACTTTATTCGCTATTCGCGCTTCGTATGATCTTTCAATGTACTGATGTGTATCTTTTATTGTCACGCATTATCTGCATTCTATTTTTATACAATACATACTAATCTTTATTATTTCCGGACACGTTTACTCCAGAGGAGTATTTTCGTTAACGGTTTGATAAATTTATAGCTTTTCCGTTTAAATTGTCGTAGCAAAAGTTACTTCTAACTTCGCATGTCTTCGCGAGGGTATAAATACGACGTTGGAACGAAGAGTTCTTCAAGTTCCACCTCACCGCGAGAAGTGCTATTATACTCGAGTTCTTCCCGGACAGGAGAGTAACGAGAAACGCTACGCTGATTGCAATTAATTGTGCAACGCGCGTGCGGCGTGGTGGTGTATACGAGAAACGGAAAACGAAACAGCATGAGAGGAAAAACGCTGAAACGACAAGCGCCCGTAATTTCTAAAACGAAATTCCCCGTCGTGCCGCTAGATAAGACCGCATTCTCACCGGCGTTACCACTTGCCTTAATCTCAACACCAATGGATATCAAACGTAAACCAATGACGCGTTAATTAGCGGGTTCTCTATTCAGGTCAGGTTCAGAGAAACTGCCACAGTACCGATATAAAAAATTGATCGAGAAATCATAATTTTTATTCAGATTATTAAATAGTGCCGCTTTCATCTTATGCAGTTTCTAAGAACGATCACGAAAGTATTTGCGAGAAATTTAATAATAATTTGAATAAAATGGACGAGAAGCTATTGAGAATATATTTCGTAAAGTAAACTGAAAATTTATGTAACGAGAAACGTATTATAATTGTGAAGAAAAATGTAATAAAGTAAGACAGTTATCGAATAATTAGCAAGAGTTTACGGCGTGCGATGTTCCCGTCTTGCGTACAGAAACACGGTAACGTTACTTCCACTAGGCAAGTGGAAGTAAGTAACACATAATCGTAGAGCCTTTAATATAGATATTTGCTCCAAGACCACGCGCGCGTAATTTGCACTTGCCATTCAGACCGGGGTACATCCTCATTAAGCCGATCAGACTGAGTTTGCATGAATTATCCGTATGAACATTACGGGACACTCGAGTTAAGAGGAGGTGGTGCGCGACGTTCTGAAGTTCCTGAATAGCCAATCAGTACAGCATTTCCGCAAAATAATAAAGCCGGGGATGAATAATACATCATCAACGTTATGAGCGGAGCAAATATTGCCGCCACTGCTCTTTCCCAAAACCGTGCGATTGGTGTTCCAAATCTGCTTGTCCCCGTAAAAAGATATGATGCTTGCGTCAAGGAGTCAATTCAATACCTCGCTCGAGACAATTAAATTTGCATTCAAGGTTATATGAACTCTGATATTCTAATGCTTTGCGTATAAAATTCAAGAGGCACCGCGATAATACTCCCGAGATCCGCGAATGTCAGATGGTATCGATCGAAGATGTACCTTCGGTTAAGCTTCGCCCACATTTTCGTCATTTTCATTGCGACGCTAAAATCCGACGCGTTTCCGCGCAGCGAAATCACCGGGAAATTTATAATAGGATCGGACACAAATACGGCCTCTCGACCCATTACGCTCTGCTCGACAAGGAAGCCAATCCCTTTATGCCCCTCTGCGATCGGTAGCCTAATCAATAGAGACAAGAAACGCGCGGCGCGCCTTCCAATTGCTCGTTTGCCATTTCTCGCGAATTTCCAGGCCATAAACGCGGCTGGAATGTGACACAAATGTGTCCTAAGAGAATCTTATATGTATGTATATAGATAACACGATATTTCTCAGACTAACGCTAGAAAAACTATGAATTGGACGAAACAGATCAGGGACAATCATTAAATGAATAATGATATTAACAAACTATAACAAGAAAAAATTTATTTCAATTTTATAATAAACACTGTATTATCAAATTAAAAACTGTATTATATTTATAAAATTAATGAATTATGGATAAACTATAATGCTAAGAAATAATTATTTCTGGAGTCATTATTATAGAATAAAGACATAAAATAAAAACATTTTTGTATAAAAACAAAAGAATAAAAAGGAGGAAGAAGAAAGATATTGACGCAAAAATATGAGTTCTTAACTGCAGTAATAAGCGTACTTGGTTCCAAATAAGATGACATGCTACAGCTATATATGCATATATAATTATAATGTTCGTAATTAAGATACATAATTAAGATATACTGGTAACACAGTCGACTAAATTATTTATTAAAGGATAAAATATATATGAGATTTTAGTCTAGAAGAAAATATGAAGTAAAGCTGATATTTTGACATTTCTTAATGAACAAATATTTCGTGAATTAAGGATATTTATGAGAGTATTACTGCAAAAGCATTTACGAAGTAATGAAATACATGGAATGCTTGACAGAAATAAATATCTGTGATATAAATAATCTCTTTTTGGAAATGTGAAAAACCGACGTATTTATTATTTATGATAATTTATGTTCTATCTTATTAGAAAAGAAATGGAAGAGGAAAACTTGCACAAAGTTTGAAACCTAACGACGAATTTAAGTAAAAGTTTTGATAAAATATACGAATAAAGAAACTGCATAAAGAAAAACTCAAAGTCGAAAATTGAAACAATAAGCTGTTATTAGAAATGTTTACTCTCGTTTTCATTACATTCTTGAGCGTGTCGCAAATTCAAATTACCGTTAGATAATACGCGTGAGTACTGACCTTGGTTACAGTCTGATGAAGCTAGTAGTTTTACAGCAAGTAAGACGATGCGCACAAAAACATTAATTGGAATGTACAATTAAGCGATATTATCGTGCCGTGCTTGTTACCTCCATTAATCGGCCGGGTTCATTATCCTCTTCTGTCCCTTTCGCTCTCTTTATATTATATCTTCATATATATATATATATATATATATCACATATATATATATATATATATATGAAGATATTCTTCCCTTTTGTAAGTGTGTGTGCTCCCTCTGAAAATAATATAAATAAACGTGAGGGATAAACGTTAAATCATTAAATTTTTAAATAATTTGAAAGTATTCTAAGTGCTAGTTGCGGTTTAAATATTCATAATCGGATAATTGAGAGATACAAAAGAAAAATTTGCAATTTTCGCTTTCTGGTATTTACAATAAAGTTTAATATAACCTCTCCGAGAAAACGCGTTAGGTAATTAAACAAGACTTGGAATATTTTCTAACTGCAATCTTCGAACATGAGGCATCTTCCAGTATTTCCAACCTTGACCAGAATCGTAATTCCATGCATATATAAGTAAATGTGTATGCGTACGTGTATGTGTATATATATATATATATATGTATATATGCATCTTCAATAGTCGTACACCTGAACGGAGGCATAATTAGCACTATATGTAAATAAGCTTTTGCGACGAGTAAATCCTTACGTAAGCCTGATCTCTGTTTTACTATGTTGGCCTTCGACAGTCGTCTTCGTATTCGAAGAGCATTGATTTGTCATTCCTATCTGTTTGCTGAGATGAAACGAAATCATTAATATAAATAGCTCATTGACTTCGGGCTAACTTCGATTATAATCTATTAGTGATGAGCTTTTACAGGCGACAAAACTAAAATAACTCATTTCTTTCTCAAAGTACAACAGAGATATTGTTTTTAATATCTTATTTTATAATTTATTAAAGTATTTTAATCTTTTAACGTATTTCTGCATTTTATACATAATATTTATTTTACTCTAATATTTTAGTATACTAATTCGTCTAAAATAATATCAAGCTAATTATCGTATTATCGTGTTATAACTATTTTAAATAAGTCGTATTTGTTTACATACCTACAATAATTTGTATCTCGGATATTTAATTTATTTAATTACATTACATGTAATTGATTGTACAAAATTAAGTTTTTCCTTTAAATTTGAATGTGTGAATTATTTGATTAGTACCACCCATCTGTCATTTAGATAACACTCGTTAAGTTTTCACACAATTAATCATTTATCAAAATCTTTAATTCTCCATTTTTCTAGAAAGAATTTTATGTATATAAAAATAAAATTATATAACACATAAAATAATAAAAACGAAGAAAAGTTAAGTCTTTGGCGGTCAAATAAATTGCAAAAATACACGAGAGAGAAAATAATCTGCCCGAGATAAAATTACGGCGGGAGAAGTAAATTCGATTATCTCTTTTTTCCCCGGGCGTCGGGGGAGGTTAACGGAGAATTCCACGGCGGCCTGTTACTTTGGCGTGTCGCATAATAACAGGTATTCTTTCTCACACGATCATTCATCGCTGCGAGAGCTGTGGAGAGCGCGTCGCGAGACTTCTTCGGACCTCAGTCCATGTCCGACCGTCGTATCGCGTGGATCGTTCGACGTACAGCGCGAAGCAGTGTTTATTTATAAACCTCGTATCCGGGAACGTGTGCCGCGAACAGCTGGCTTTTCCTCAGCAGTCGCTTTTCCGCAGCGTTGCGTGTCGCGTGAGGCCGCGGCGATTGTGCGTGCCAGTGAAATTGCGGAAAAAAAAGCATTCCATTCGACGCCCAACCATGCGTTGCCAAGGTAGGAGGAAGTCTTGCGCCGCTAATGCGAACTCGCGTTCTTATGACGTGCGCTTATTCGGAGCCGGGATCGTCGGACCAGTCTACGTGAAATCTGAGAGGTCGGCGGAGAAACGTACGTTTTTGCTTGCGCGCTTCCGATTCCAATCCCGGCATCCGGCCGGCGGAAATGACCGGGGCTCGGTATCCGTTTCGGAGCCGAGATCTCGAGCGGCCGCGTTCATCCCCCGCGGCGTCTCCGCGGAGGGGGAGAGTCCTCGACCTCGAACTTCAGAACTGCCGATTGATAATTGGCTCGGACCGCGCTCCTCCCGCTCGGGAATCAGTCGGTTCTTTATTCAAGACCAGTTCCGAGGCAGCGCGAAGTTCGAGTCATCCGGCGGACTCGATGCGGATAGAAAATTACGGGCACTTCTTGGCGCAATCGATCGAGAAGATGCGCTCTACGCGCAGCTCGTTAGCGCGTGCTGTGGCTTTGAGAGAGTCCGGTGCTAAGTGCGTTGGCTGGAGAACGCTCCCGCAAGGTCACTGCGAGGTTGCACTCGCGTCGCTTATCAGGCCGCTCCTTGAACAACGATAGGAAATTCACCGCACGCGTTTGATCGTCGTCCTTGACGATTCACCTGCTACATCGATGTAGTTCAGACGTAGCTCACTATCGTATCACCAAATCCACGCGACACGCTTTGATTTCCCCAAGATCTCTGCCCGCATCAACTTGTAGATAAAAATCCTCCAAGTATACGCGTACACGTTAGATCGGCCTCGAAGTGTACGCTAAACATGGAGTTCCCTTGCACGCATCTATCAGTGCGAGTCAGTCACGGACACGCTTCGCTGCGGGCGACATCCTGCAAACCTGTGTGCGTCGCTCTCGTGCGACGTATGTGGATCTGTTTTCCTAACGCGTTCGACGATTCTACGTTTGATCTTGTTCGCGAGATCGGGAACAACGTTTACTCACGAAAACCGTTTAACGTCGAGGATAGATTATCGAATAGAGATGACAAATTTTTAAACAAACATGTTCAAAATGTCATCCAGACACTAAAAATAAAAGCGTTAGCATGTCATTTAAAAATTGTGGGAAATGAAGTTTAGAAAAATTCCAAGCATCTCTCGTTATAACTGAGAAGATTGATTGTAAATAATCGGCAGCGCCCGGATATGAATTAACGTCATGCGGATTATTTTGCAAATATCAGAAGTCAGCGAATGAATAGAGCCACACGTATTTTCATTTCACGTTTTTATGTATGCGAACGATGAAACATGACGAGCGTTTCCTAATTAGCGTATTTCAGGAAGCGTGAAATCTTCGAGGATTTACCGTATACTTCACTGCACTTCTTTCTTCTTTTTTTTTTAAAGTTTAACGGCAAAATCTTTGAAACAGCGTAATATACAAAAAGCCGCTGGACCGTGTTCTTCCTCGTGCGAACGTGTGTTAACGACGCGCTTCGGTGCGCGCGTTCACGCGTACTCACGCTCGAAAGACCTCGCCCTTTTCTCTCTCCGGGCGGGATCCCTTCGCAGATACCTGCTGCACAACCTGCTTATGCTTGCGCGTACACTCGACGTTACTTCAGACTTAAATCTCTGCCCTTTGTATTCGCAAACGCAGATGGAAACTCTCCTTCATCCATCTTGCGTCTAAAAGATCATCGATCGAAAAAAATTCCCTGTATATTTTCTTGTTTTTTTTTTTAGAAGAAAAACAGTTCTTCGGATAGAAAATCATATTAAAATTGAAATTTTAATTTCCATTACGTATTATCCCATGTATCAATATTACATAACTTTTGCATAATCGTTGCGTTGTGTCAATTGCAAAAAAAATTTTTACCCACGTCTGCATTTTTGCCCACGACATTTTGCCACTCGAAGATTTGCCTATCGAGCAGATATTTTTAGCATAAATTGGGTCGCACGATTTAATCGATGTCGCATTACATCCCGTACTTGGTCATTATTAACCTTGGCTCTCCTCGTCCAGAAACTAATTCGATCACAGCTCGTGGAATTGCATTAGCACGGGGGTCCGAATATGCTTATCGCATGGGGGAGCATAATCAACAACGTCCACGCACGGGAGCGTTTTACAAGGATCTCTCTCCTTAGTTGCCGGCAACGAGAAAATTGTATGAAATAATTTAATAATTTACTTTCATTATGTGCAATTATTAGACTAATTCCCATTAAACTAATTACTTACGCGTAGCGTAATCCCTCTTTTATGTCGAGGCGAGATTCTCGCTCATTAACATTTTGAATAAGAAATTTCAGCTTTAGATAAATTAATATAATGTACTGCATAATTTTCTTATCCTAGACAAGATTATATATATATATATATTACCGTAATCACATAAATTTTGGATAATTTGACAATCAAATACAAATCTACAAATATTATAAATATATTTAGGTTTTCCGGTTCTTCCGTCTTTTTAATAAAGATAATTCTATCGTACTATCAGTGAGTATTATCTATCCGATCTATCGTATTATCTGAGTGATATAATTTGGTAGCAACGTCCGACTATCAGCCTGTCACGACCCGATTGGGAATAGACGTTGAAATTTGTCGGCCTCTTTACGCTCCACATATTTCAAAACCCTTTCCTCCGTCACCCTACTTGCCGCTCTCATCCATTTTCCCGTCTTTCGTTCTCGACGTACTGTGCGGTACTGTGTGAAGAAAAATATGAAGCACTTAACGTGAAAGAGGGTGGGGATATTATGTGCTGCGTATAAAACTTGTCCCCTGCTAAACTCACCTAATAAATTCAAATGGTAAAATTAACTCCGGGAGTTCAATTAAAAGTGATATGCGTTGCGACGGTGATTAGACTTAACTAACTCACGTCAGTATAGGAGCAGTTATATTAAATTGTTAATTAATCGTTAAGCTATGATGCTGCAAAATGTATTTGAAATTCTGCTACCGTGAGAGTATGACCCCATAACGAAACTTTATGATCACTCGATGTCGCTCGTAATAACTCTTATAGAGTTTCATACAAGAGCCTGATAAGGCACGCCTCTATGGCGAGCAGCATAATGTGCTTAAATCCTGAGAAAAAATGCTGATGCGATAGCTTCTTAATCGTGTCATATGGCGGCGGGATTGTGTGCCGAGCGAGGTACAAGAGAAAGTAGGTGGTTCCATCCAATCGATAACGAAGTTCCTTCTTCGCAAGAGTGTCTTTTGTGTTCGTAAAATCGATTTCTCAAACTGAAAGGAACCATGCAACTGTGCCGCATCTTCCTGCCATTTTCTACGCAAATACACGCACCACTGCTCTTATTTCATATTCTCTGCCGAAATAGGAGTAAGCCATAAACTGTAATTCACGCGGGAATAGTACATATATATATAATCTAATGTTATAAACCCCTTAAATCTTAAACATACAGTACTTCAAATAATCGATACTTAATAAAATTATCCCAGGATGGAGATATCTAAATATCTCTTAAAAATTTGCACTTTATTAAAATATAATATTAAAGTAATAAATTGAAAATCATTTAATTTATGAAAACGCTGGATAAATTATATTTTTAATTAAATAAATATATCTAAATATCTTTAAAACTTGGTTTTTGTTAAAATAAAAGATTAAAACAATTATTTAGAGCATTCCAAAAATCGTTTAATTTATAAAAATACTGAAATTATATTTTTGATTATAGAAGTGTAAATATCTCTTTAAAACTTGCTCTTTGTTAAAATATAAAATTAAAGTAATGATTGGAAGAATTTCTTAAATTGTTCAATATATAAAAATATTGGCTAAATCATATTTAACTTATCCAGAGTTTTTATATTTATTATTTCATACAATTTTATATCTTATCGATCTGTCGACCTTTTCGAAGTTTCTTGAGACGTCCGGTATCGCTTGAAAATTTTTCTTCTATACTTCTGATAAACGTTTGAATCTCGGCTTTGTGAGGTTGATCCCGAGATTTCGAGGCTTTCATCCCTCTCGAGATAAATAATCTGCCTGAAGCAATCTTTAAGGATCGTACAGGTGGATTTAACAAGCTTCGCTTCAAGGCCAGTGGAAACAGCTCCAACTAATTGCACCTTTGGGATCATCCTGCATGAATTTCTGTACTCCAACAACCGAGAACAGCACCTTCAACATCTTATCTAATAGAAGACCGACCATTTCTGACGCTCGTTAAAGTGCGAACCATGGCATAACGATTACAAGGGCTGCACAAATTTTTCATCCTCAGGGTATCCTTAGGGTATGCTACAGAAGTATAAGCTGCGTAAGCCTAAAATGCATGCTGCTTCTAATTTGGCTGTTTACATGCATAATGCTCAACAGTAAAGATTCTCTCTAATAATTCACACAAAGATTATATACCTAGATATGGTCCGACTCTTGAAGCTTTTATTTTCGAAAGTTTTGCTTCAGATGCTAAATAATGCCAGAGAAATTCTAATTTTATGACTCGGATCGATTCTGATTGAAATGTGAAAGATATTTTTGTATATCAAAAAACTACGAATTGACATAATATCTTCGGATTGCCATCTTTGATATTCAATCCGGAATTTTATTTTATAATAATTTTAGCAACAGGATGTTACCTTCATGGAAATAGTCATAAGTACACGGTATCTAATGTTAAATACGATGAAAAGGCGCATTGTAAACATCATTGATGCCTGCGCCGGTGGAAATCGATCATTTATTTTTTACGTAACGGTCGACGAGCGGTAGCGTGTAACCTTCGACTAAGCCTATCGACGACGTGCGGAATTGAACTCCGGTGAGGACGTGGAGGTTACTGACATGGCCCTGCTTTGTCCGTAACCCATCCGTAATGAGCGCCGTAATTTATCCATAATTTATCCGTTGTTACATTCCCTTTGACAGCCGTAACTTACCACGTTTGCCTGCCTGGATATAACAGCAAACCTGCGGTGTAGTACGACCGGTACGTCTTGTTAAACCGGCCGGAATAGTTGCCGGGTCTGATAACAGTAAAGTGCGGGTGCCCAACGCTTTACGAAAAAATATGTTGAAAGAATGTTGATAAATGCATAGAAAATTCAGAAAAGTGTAAAATTCACACTTTTTCATTACCGCGCACGTGTGACCGTAAACGATGTTAGTCACGAGATTAATCAACCGCGATTTCATTGCCGCATACACAAATCCCACCGATAAATATATAAGATACGTAAATTTTTGGCATCGCGAAATGTAAATTTTTACAAAACTGATGGCATTTGATTACCCACAATTCATCTAAATTTGTCCATAAATAATCGTTTGTGTTCATCTTGAAAAAAAAAAGTTAAAACTTCACAGATCTAAATATTCGATCGACAAGTAGAAATGATAAATGGTAGATTATTTCGTAACGGTGAATCGATACTTTCATATGATTACATAACTAATTATTAAAATAAATTTAGTATTTTCAGACAATAAAGTCTGAATATTTTGTTGGATATAATATCGGAAATGTTAGTGAACTCTCAGTGGTAATATGAAAATATCATGTGTCATAATTAAAAATGAAAAATGTCAAGAAACCCGGATGGAATATATTGTACACGAGATAAATTAATATGATCGGGAGAGTTTCGATTTTATCAACACGGGAGATTTAAACTCTCGAGCGAGCTATGGAGAAACCATTTTTCAGACAAGACGACGCCTTGACCTGTGCACAATCGCAATGTTGTGCACAATAAGAGAGAGTGCGCGCTTGAAAATGCATCGTGTTCGTATCTATTCAACGCTTCGCTCGAACAACTACTCTTACGTACTCTTACGTATATACCGAGAGAATGCCTCGTCCATTTATTCCGCGCCAACCGCAACGTCGTCGGCCACTATGGCTCGCATTCCAATTACAAAAATTATCAGACGCACGCGAGAGAGAGACCCCCCATTGTGTCTCGCACGGGATAATTTTCGGGATTTCTGAACATTGGCGACGCGCCAGCAAATTTTTAATCTTCCGCCTGTGTCGCCGATCGATTGCGGGTAGTGCAAATAGAACAATGCACCGCAACAGTGCTTCGCCGAAGGAAGCACAAATACAGTAGAACCCAGTAATCGCACATTATCTTATTATAGCCTGTACGGTTTCATACGAATTAACGATGAAAAATATAAAGGTATGAGAGACACGCGAAATATGGGCATGCCGCTTCCCTAATTAATTCGAGCCAGGCTCGGACACTTTGCAGGAAAACATCTCGAAATGAGGATTTTTCAGAAAAATAAATACGTGGGAAAACTTGTATCGACAATGATGTAGCACGGAAGAAACTGTTTCTGACACTTGCACCAGTTTACTTCTACTGAAGCGCGAAATGACGTCCCACCATTTCTGTTAACACAACGACAAAATATCGGAACGAGGCATGACCTACATTTGAAACTTGATTTTCCGGTTCAAAATTAAAACAGCGTGCGCGACCTAAGGACTTTTATGTCCATCGCTACGAATATATATAGTACAGTTATTGTCGATAATATGTCAATTAAATACAAACAGAATGTTATATTTTAATAAAGGTTAATATTGGAGCTTTACGGTACAGTTAGAGTTACATATTTTCCATATCTCTTAAAACGAATTAATTTTTACACACCTAACGTAACATATACTGCTTGTCATATAATCGCGTGCCACTAACGGCGCTTGTATTAACCCAGATTTTAGGCATAAATTCGCGGACATAATTCTAAACAGTAACTCTGTGCCGGCCAGTTAAGTATCGTTGGCCAAGCTGTCGGCTTGCGAACGGCAGGCCGTCGTCGACACATGATTCACTGTCGGATGCAAACGTCCTCCATCACCCTGAAATCACGTCACGGGCCGTATCATTATCTCCGCATGGCGCGTCGCGCGATTGTTTCGATTATCGGAAAACGTAATATTGGGTGCGCGCGCTGATGAAGCAAAACTGCTTAATTCACCATCTGGTTAATGGCTAATCGAACGTAACGGCTTGCAGAAGAAAATAAAATTTCTATTCTATATAATCTGAGAAAAAGAGTTGTGATTGAAACTATTTAATTTACCTTCGTTACGGCCAATTAAATGTACGGGATCTATTTCAGATGCAGATCGTTAGAATGAAAAATAAACGAGATAGCCTTCACCGATCTTGCCTAGATCGCTCGAACTAAAAATAAACGAAATATACCACGCGAATATGAATGAACGTTCCGCTTGACGCTTTCGAGTGAGTTAAAAACACGGATTATTTCATCGTCACGGTAATAGCACAGTCTCTACACTACTACAGTGCTAATTTTAGAGGGCTGGAGCAAGAACGAACCAATATCCACCGCTTTACGATGATTTGATTACGCAAACGTTGCGTTTCGTGACTGCCGCTTAAGAGTGAAACTAATCGATGTACTAGTCCGTCGGGGCAAGGTGAAAAACATGAAATATCTTCATTCGCGACGTTCAACGCGAAAATGATGACTTTCTAACAGCACCTGTCTGTTCACATTAACTCGCTACATAGTGCTACTCCTAGACAAATGACTAGTTATGAGACAGTAATCGTGAGTTTATGATTTGATCACGCAAGCATCCAAATACCCTGGAGGACGTTCAGACGAATCGACTGTATATACCATTTATGCCGCAAGAACAAGATTTTATGGGACAGAGTAAAAAAAAACGCTTAATATCTTCATTCGCGGCTGTTGACGCGTCCAAAGACATCATCATGTCTGCAGAAAAGGACGCACAAGGGCCGCAGACGCGTACAAACATGTGTAACTTTGCAATACATATCGAAAACGCCATCGCGAAGCTTCATTTCTCAGCACAATCGTGTCTCTTTTCAAAGCGTCCTAAACAGAGCCAGGCAATCTCGAGAACCAGTCGGGGGCTTTGCACTAAGAACCAGTTCAGGAGCTCGCGAAAAAGGCCGCGCTTCTCGCAGCTTGCAAGCCGTTAGAGCCGGCTATTCTTATTCAAAATAAGATGTGAATCTTGAATGTGAATGCGAGAAATATTCGCTCGAAACGTATAAAAGTAACTTTTATGTCGATCTAACGACAATCTCAATCGTAAACACAGATCTTTACAACGAAATACAATTTAATGTTTTCAGTATAGAAATTATTCTCAGAACTGATTAACAAACTTCTTTTCATTGAAATTTTTTAAAGATATTTTCGTATATATTTATAACATTGATACACACAGTGATAAAAATGATAAAAAGTAAATGCAATGTTCGACAAAGATAGGCCCATTAGAATTTATCTTATCCTTAGCAAGAATGATATAAAATTTTATCCCCGGAGTAACTTCGCGCATATTGTATAAATATCCTCTGTCTATATTCTTTTGCTGAGGTTCGCCGATATTTTCTTCGCTTAAACGTGGCGGCGAGATTGCTTTTAAGATCATCTATATTTCTCCTTAGTTATCATCTCTTCGGCACTGTCTTCAAAACGTGCCGAATTTCCATCTTGAGATTTCTATCGAATCCTCTTGACAGAATCTAATGAAGCATATATGTAAACTTTCTTGATTAGACTCTTTTTAGGTTCTCAATTAATATTATACGTGTATTCTTATAAATTCTATTTGCGTAATTCTATCTAGTTCACGTTCTGTTCTGTGCTCTAGTTTTTTATTCTATTTGATATTTTTGTTTTATATCTATTCGTTTATCTATTCATTTGTGCTCTGATTGTTTTTACTACAGATAAGTAGCAACTTTACTGGTGTTCTACCTTTTGCGTATACATCTTTTATTCATGTTTTTTGCAATAATCTAAAACTATTCATAAATTAATTTTACTTATATGCGCAGTTTCATTATTAATAAATACAAATCGTGGCGAGTATATATATTTTATGAAATTTCTTTCAATACGTTATTATTTTTTAATCACTGTGCAAAAAGCAGTATGCAAGCAATGACAAATCAAGAAACATTAAGCATTGTTCCTGAATTGTTGAGAGAAATCCAAAAACTGTTATTACCTCTGAGAATTATTTCGTATAGAATCAAATCAGATTTTGCGTAGACGAGCCAGCAAAGTCTCGAGAGAACGATATTTTCCGTAATATTTTTCATACAACGACGGACATTCTCTTGTCGACGATTTCAAAACTCTGTGGACACCTGTTATTAAGGAAACTCTCAAACAGCAATCGCAACACGATGACTCAAGCGTGACTACATGAGGGAACGTATCATTCGCCCGGTTACATCGATGATCTGACTCCTGTACGTGGCGCAAGAATAACATTACCATTACAATGCGACCGTGACAGTTATTTATAAAACCGTATAAGTATTCTATTATTACGTTGGATCAATAGTAATCGATAATTACGACGGCCACATGGGGATTTTAATCTTTAATCCACAAAGAGATACCCGAATCGGGAGCTTCGCGTCGATAATCGCAACCTGACGAATCTCTCATTTGCTATTAATATACGACCGATATAGAAATCTGCATTAAATTGAATACAAATAAAAGATACATGAAACCTTTGCCTAAACTCGAGAGTTCCGAGTAATCAAATTGAGCACGCGATAAGCGTTATCCAGAGCAATCTCTATTCAACGTTATCTCGAATTCCGAAGGTATGTGACTGATGCGATAACGCGTTTTAACATATGTATGCATCCGTATAATTGAAATTTCTTACATAATACATTATTCTTGCGCCTACGTATTAGCACTGAATCGGGACGGCTTTACTTTAGCGCACGTTTAATATAATCATCGACCGTTACAAAAGTAACTTCATTGCATTTTATAGTAGTTATAAACTGGGCCGGCAAAATATAATGAACGTTATACTCAACATTAATTAAAATTATCATAACGAAATTCTACAGTATTTCGTCCCATTTCTAAACTGGAACGGCCGAAAATTTAATTAATGAAACCTGCATATCTGAAAGGTAATTAATTCAGATCTTTGTGATAAACATGATTATTACAATAACGCTTGGATAAAATGCGGTCGTTCAAATCACGTTCGACGACCGCCAGGCGACCGAAGCGATGTAATCGTTTCATTGATATTACCTATACAGGGGTGCCGTTGTTATTTACGTATACGATAAATAAGGAAGGATATATAAATAATTCTATGCGGAACCGTGTACATCGTAGTCATCCGTGCTATTTTAGAGGTTGCATCGCGGAGGAGCGTTCACATCTTCCCGTCGCCGCGTCGCTGCTCACGAGAGATTACGGTTAGTCACGTTTATTTACGACACGCCCTTTATCTTATCGATGCTTCTTTCCACGCGCTCTCGGTCAGCAGACACTTCATCCGGTGTGAAGATGAATAAGTGATGTCAACCGGAACGTTTCAAAAAAAGTACGACGACCGCACAAAGTCCGTAAGCCGAAACGTGCGATGCTTGCGCGACTTTTACAGAATTTATTCGAGCAGTAATTTTTGTGTAAGTTGATAAATTTTGACGTATGTATTACTTCTTGCGGTAAGAAAAATATGTAATTGTAACGGAAATAATTCAGAATTTATATGAACATAGTTCTAGCGATGCAAATACGTTTCGTTAAAATATACGACAAAATATTTTTATATTTCTGAATTTTAAATATGATTATAACTAAATATAATTATAAATGTCATCTTTACAATTTCATTAATTACGCTGCAATTATGCGCGGAAAAGTAATTTTTATGCCCTTTTCTTTTATATTTATTTTATAATTTGCAATTTCCTTTGATTAAAGAAATCAACAAGTGAATTTTAAAATGTGAAAAAAAGTAACGAGAGGAAAAATGATGCTTTGCGAGTTTTCCGTTGTACGGTACACGTGGAGTTTTACAGTCTTGTATTGGTGTATAGGAAAGCGATGCAACTTTCGACGAGGGCAACACGTGTGCATGCTCGATACTCGGAAAGGTATCATAATACATGTACAATGTAACAGACACCCTTAGAGGCGATAATAGTGACATAACAAAACGAAGGCGCGATAATAATGATTCAGCATATGATACTGATCGCGCTTTTCTCTTGCACGCGTCACAAGTGCAAAATCAGATTGTTGCCAAAGGCATTAGTAATCAGCAATTCTTATCAACTCATAAGTTTTATCAACCAGTATAAAAAATTGTAAAATATAACATGCAAAAGATTGAAGACACACTGATTTTCTATATTTTTCGCTATTTTCTATTTTTTGTTCTGTACAATTTTAATTCATTTTTATAAATAAAGATATTCGAGGAAATATTTTGGGAAATATTTGATTTTATAAACTGACTTTTTGATGAGATTTTCTTGTCAATAGCAAACGTATGCACAGTCAAAACGAAGCAATCGTACGATTGAAATTATTAAATTCCACATAGTTTTCCATAAATCAATTTTATTTTATTTGATTTGACTACAAAATAAAAAAACAATCTCTTAATGGAGTCATGAACGATTACAGCGGCCCGACCTTGTTATTTACGAAAATATGAGCGACGTATTTTACGGTATCTGCATACGCGGCATTTTCCAACATTACGGCACGCTTTTGAAATGTCAACCGCATACACGTTGTCTCAATGTCACGCGCTGTAATTCAGCTCTAGTTGGTATCTTTTCTTTTTTAAAGGCTGAAAACGACCTTATTTTGCCAACATAAATACTTGGAATTTCATTTGCATTTTGCAATGACATAATTAGGGGAGAGTTGCTGAATGCGTACCGGTCTCCTAAATCGTACCTCTTCAATATTTTATAGTTTCATTTAATATAAGCAACATTTATT
>VBVR01000068.1:529-84177 GCA_011638315.1 Tetramorium parvispinum
AAATTTCACTTAATTATACTAAATTGTAGATATTTTTAATTTTTTTCTGATAGTAATTATTTTTAATCTTGATCTTAATTTTTGTAATTTACGAATGATCTTACTTTCTGTACGAGTCGATATTTTATAAATCTATCTATAAGTCTAATTAAATTGTATTTTAATTCTAGTGTGATTTGCATTTAGAAATTAGAAATTTTATGAGATCGAAGACAATTATTCTCGGGAATTTATATTCATTTTGTCGTAAAGAATGCAATATTAGTAATTCCGCAGAATTTGAATAGTACCTTGATACTTTATTACTTTGTGAAACCTTTTTCAAGGTGACTTTCTTTAGATCATCGACAGTGATACCAGGTCTGTTGAGCAACGGGGCGTGGAGCACTTTCTTGTGGATGTTCTAATCTTGTTACTTCTGTTAATATTGAGAGTCGTCGGTTGTATAGATGGCATTGAAGATTGTAATGAGACTGATAAAAAGGACGATGGAGGCGCAGATGGTCGATGATGCTGACAATGAGATGGTACTTTTGAAGAAAGAGGCAACAATGATGTTAAAAGTGATGGTGAACCAGGTGGAATTTTGGAAAATTCTAAAGAGGGTAGTGATGAGGGGGTAAGAAATGAATGAGAAAAAGATGAAGGATACATGGATGAAATAGATAGTTGGGAAATCTTTACTTCTTCCAATGATTCATATGTATAATTTCTTCAGCATTGTCTCCGACATTTTTTCACTAACTTCACGATGAGTAGTTTCGGTGGTTAGTTTCTATGACGGACCAAGAAGTTATAATATCAATATGCAGATTTTTATAAGTATGTATCTACACACACACACACACACACACACACACATCTGAGATGAATTTGAGAGGTCTTTATCTTACCTCCGCTATTACAGAATAATTTTCAGAAAACAGTGTTATTTCCTTCGACATTGCGCGTAATAGCTCATTTTCGGAGTCCGTCTTCTCAAAGTTGTCGTAACTTCTTGTAACTCTGAAAAAAAAGAAGTAAGAAAGATTCGACCGTAATTCAATATGATTGGAGCGAGGAAACAAGAATCATTTTACACAAATTCCAAGAAACTTACGACATTTACGAACTGCGGCAATTTATTTATCAGCCAAATGCAGATAGTAATCAACCATCTGATTATCACGCGGGCAATGTTTCCTCGTCGAGATACATGGCTGCGAGAATCTCGAGGCATCTTCTGCGATTGCGGCTGGGTGCCATTCCAATGACAGTCTATCTGAAAACACAGAAAGGGATTTCGAATTCATAGATCTAAATTTATTTGCGTAAAAGTGCACCTCTGATGTGCATCAACTCAAAATCACAAATCGGAGAGGCAGAAATAGAGTATTATATATTTCTACCTCTCCGATTGAATTACGACGTCTTATAAATAAAAAATACATATTATGGTAGCAAATCTGTGTTAAATAATAAAGCTTTTAACTACAAAAAATTCAAGTTACATACATATTAATTCAGCAAATGCAGAATATTACAGCAACATTGCGACAATGTTGCAATGTTGTATTAACGCGATTAACTAAATACTAAATAAGATCTGTATACCTTTTGTGGGTAGTCGCCATGATCATCGCGATCGGATAATTCGACGTCGGAGAACAATGAGAATTCAGGGTCTGGCAGAAACGAACATCCTTTTTTCTTCTTTCCTTCCCGAAGTGGATCCCTGATATCCGCGCGAGATGCTGGTTGCCGATGCTTGCAGATTGCCTCCTCCTTGTCCTGAGCTGCGAACGTCATTCGGCAGGTGCGTTTTTCCATTTTGTCAGCGATCATCATTGACGTCGCGGCGACGATCCTGTTGTTGATTTTCGAATTTCGTTTATCCCTGAGATTTCTTCATTTCCGGCCCTTTTATGCATCTCTTTCGAGTCGAGATACAAAAGTCTTACTAGCAGCATCGAGACCCGTTTTGTAAAATAAAGTTATACGAGTGAAATAAAGCAATACGAAACTACAATGTGAATATTAATATTATCCACATTGACTATAAAACACTTATTTTACTGCTTGTTCACTTCAAATATATCCCACTTGTATCAGTTTGATATATACTTTTCAAGCTAGGAATACAAAGGATATAATTTTATAAGAGAAGAAATAAAGATTATATAAATATATATCTTAAGAAACTAAAATCCGACATTTAATTTTAATCAGATTTATCGGTTTTTAAATTCTCAATAATCTTATTTTTTTTTTAAAATCTCGTGTCAACTTCGATGGACAGGAAAGAACGCTGTTTTACTGATTCGGCACGGCGGATGACGGCGATACCGCGAGGTGTCCTCGATGAAGGGCGCTGGTGTCGTCGGGCGCAGTGGTGCGAGCTGCAAGCCAGCGGTCAGTTTAGCTGTCGTAGCTGTGGGTCGCTGTGGAGATATGGGAAAATGTATTTGAAGCGCGCGTCGAAGTTGCTGGACCTCACGGTGTCGCGCACCACCGCGGACGTGCATCTGCGCGATCTGACGTGCCCGATCTGCCGCGGCATCCTGATCGAGCCAGTGACGCTGCCGTGCACACATAACCTCTGCCTGCGCTGCCTGCAGGGTACGTTCGAGCACAACAGCCTGAGCTGCCCGCTGTGTCGGGTCCGAGTGGGCTCCTGGGTGCGCACCGCTACCAGGTCCGAGACTCTGGTGAACCACGGCCTTTGGGAGCTCATCAGGTCCAAGTTCCCGAAGGAGGTCGAGAGCAAGCACAATGGTGAGGAGGGGGACCTCGCTGGCTTGGACGCTGGTGAGTGGACGCGCATGTATATGCGTGCATACACGTATACGCCTACGCGCGCGCGCGCTACGCACGCACACCCTCGTGCAGCCCAGCAATAAACAAATGCAACATAACCTAAGCGATTGTGTTTACTTGTCTCTAGGTTGACGCGCGGCTCCGTGCTTATACGAGAGCTAAATTAGAAGCGATAGAATCTCGAGTTCGACCCCTTCATCCTTGATATTTCTCTTTTATAGTTCTCCTTTGAGAGTTTAGGACTCCGGATTCAAGAGATGGATAAGATTAATGACAGGACGAGAATGGAGTGTCATAAGTCGATAAATAACAGTTTGACTTGTAGCACGTTAAATGCCTCTCAAAAAGTAAAAAAAGTTTACCTGTCGGATGATATTTTACATGTTTCTGCTAGATTCTCCTGGGAGTTGTGTGATTTTGATGTCGTTATTTTCTTTATTCCACTTTGTTCTGTTTTCTTTAAAGCGATTTTCAGTTTAATGTATGTCAGCGACTAGAATTATTTCTTAATTGTTAAACCTATTGATGTAAATGCCTTGCATATCAAGTATGATGACTTTATTACGAGATACTACAAAGAAGTATTTTCTTTTTATACAGATTATGCAGCGAACAGAATACTCAGTGTGGCTGGAGAGATACACCAGGAATACAAGGCTCAACTTCAAATGGCCGAGGAAGAGATGCGCCGTCGGAGGCAGGCTGAGCAAATAGCCAGCGAGGCTTTGATTCAGAAGATTCAAGCGGAGGAGAACAAACAGTTGCTGGCACAGCTGGCGCAGGATCAGTTGCTAGCCAAGACCCTGGCGAAGCAGCAGCAGAAGGAAGCCGCGCAAAAGGAAGCTGCAAAGTATTATAACGAATACCCGTCGGTGTCGAATTACACCTTTAGCGACCCCAAGTTTAACTATACAACTATACGTGTAAATAATATCGAGACGCCACAACACACCGAAACTGCACGCTTGGAAGGCAGGCACATGGGTCTTCCAGAATCTGTGAGCTCAAAAAGGCAAATGAACATGACATTGTTGTCCAAGATGGATATGTTCTCCAATGTATGCGGCCCCAAGGAAGCAAACACGTCCGGCATGCATAAGAATTCAGCTGTGTATTGTTGCCAGAAACAAATGCCCGTTTACAACGCCATCGCGAAGAAGCATCAAACGGTGTCCAAATACACCCAACCTTGTACTTCGAATTACCCCACAGATCCCGGATGCTCCACGTCCAGGGCTTACACGACGGAGACTAAGGAGGAGCTGCGGATACCAAGCGACGTGGTGAACAGCAAGAAGAAGAGCCTCGGGGTGGAGGTATGCATGACGCTGGCTGACGATGACGAGAGGATAGGGAGCGCCGAGAGTTCCGGTAGTCATGACAGCATAAATCAGGAGATTCATCATTTCAAGCCGATCAAAACAGTGCCGAGGACGAAGTTGTTAATTTCTTCAGGTATGTGTCTATGAAAAAGAAGGGGAGAGAAAGTGACATTTATATTCTGATAATATAATCGTTTGTGCAAAAGAAGTCTTTTTGAATAATATTGTTATGTTTGTGTATCTGCTTCTAGATGGAAAACAGGTAGATCCGAAGTTGATTAGGGTGATCCCTATTTTAAAGAAAGTGTCTATTGCAGTGCCAAAACCTCCTTCGCCGACTTATGTGAAACGTATTGGATGTTCTTGGAGCGCCTTCAGAGGTAAATTATACTTGCATGCAAATATTATCATATATTATAGATTCATTTATGACTAGAGTTATTTATTCAAAATTATTTAAAAATGGGTCTGTTTTTTTATTTAATTATGAGATGTTATTACAGGTAAAATAAGACAAGACGCAAAGGAAAAATATGCTGCGCACAATCTGAAGGATAATACGGGGACATTAATTGATCAGAAACCATCAACGTCACTCGTTCATTCTCAAACGGTTTCGAATAAATCGACGACGAAGCCTCAGACAAATGACGCTATCCGACTCTACTTACCCGAACCGTCGTTCGACAGCAACAAAAATTATACCAAGAATGCGAATAAAATAATCAATGGCACTAAGGTGAACAAGAAGTTGGATGACGAATTAGACGCGAGAAAAACACGTAAGTCTTGGAGGGCGAACGTGCGAAACGGTATGATAGCGAAATCTAAACGGCATAGAAACCTACGGAGCAGAAAGGAAACCAGACTTACCATGAACGTGACAGATGAAGAGGAGGACGATCCGACAGGCTCCAATTCGTCGTTCAGTAAAACGAGTCCGCAAACCGGCGAACGAGACGGCGGCGATGATATAGCCGTTGAAAATATAGCGGAACGAATTAAAAGGAGAAAAGAAAACACAGAAAAGAAGACGTTGGAATCGGAAATGGAGTCCAGTGCGTCTAAAAGAAGCAGAACAGCAACGAAGAAAAAAGCGTTATCTGAGAGGATAGAGGAGACTCTCGCGGCAGATCAAGCCGTGCTCTCGACATCTCAAGAGAGTACGGACATCGACGGAAATTCCACGAAAAGAACGAAGCGGCGAAAAAAGAGCAGAAGCTCACAGAACAATACGGACGATCCGGAGAGGAACCATCTCTCGACAGACGCTGCATCCGGCTTGAGAAAGTCCGCGCGAAACTTGACGAGGATCTCTTCTATGGCAAGTGAATCGGATGGCGCGCGTAACAAGGGTAACAGCAAATACAATTACGACTCACCGCCGGAGTCTTGCGACGAGACGGACGCGTGCGTGCCGGAGAACGAGCATACCGTCGATATCTGCGTCGGCAAATTTCTCTCGGACGACGAGGTGATCGAGGAGCAGCAGCGGATCGAGCGATTGCTATTGCAGGAGCGAGAGGATTTCGAGCTGGCTCGTCGCTTGCAGGCGCAGTACGACGAGATGGAGCGTGTAGCTGGACGCACTAGAAGCTCAAGACAAACCACCGAGAGAAGCGTCAATGTGAATTTGCGTGAGATCAACGCGGCGAGGACGGTCTGTAGGAGGAATGGTGTGCGCAAAACCGCGAAGCGAAAGACGATTGACGGTCGAGTCGTGAGTACTGCCGCGACTAAGGGGACGCGCGGTAGGCCGAAACGCATAAAAATCACAGTTGACACGCGCGAGGATGAGACGCGTACGCGATAATCATGTCACAGCGCGTGAGAATCCTCCGCAATTGGATGTTCCTATAAGCCATAAGTTTGACGGAAGAGGAATCGATCAAAACCGCGACTTTTGCATGTATAGTGTCTTGTGTATTTTTTAACAAATCATTTGCGTCGTATCGAATATGTACCTGGATACATTACGAGAGTATGGAACGGGATGCGGTTTGAATTATCAGATTACCGTAAACGTCGTTTTCGGTGTCCACACGATGGAACGTGCCGTTTTTTTTGTTCCTAACGCATCGATCTTGTACGTTTTTAAAAATAGCGCTGGAAAACGCGGCTTGTGCTCGTGTACAATGTGCCCTGGAACGACTGGCCTAAATTTTAGCAAACCTTGACCGATGTTTTTTTTTCCAGCGAGAGAATTTTTTAAGATTAAGATTTGGCGTTTCTCCCCGGGACACCTCGTATCTATATTTTTATTAGTCTTCGAAAGAATGAAGTATCGCATCATAATCAAAACGAAGAGTGACAATATTTGAGCGAGATGTTGTTACATTTGACTGAGGGCGGAGAAGAATCGGGGGCACGTAATTTTGCTGGCGAGATTGAACTGTTGTTTTATACAGTGATTACATTTATTTTTTAAGACACCATGTCTATTTAGATAGATTTAAGTCGCTACTCATAATCATATTATATGCAAATGAATTGGCTTCTTTTTTGAAAGTTCGATTATGCGCTGATAGCTGGTCTTTGGTTCCTTCGCTTGCAGCGTTAAATTGCGTAGTGATAAATCACCGCGCGTGTCGCTTGTTGCGATTTCTGACAAAAACTTTCTATGGAGAGCTGCTTTATCGCGAGACACGTGTATTTATATTTCTATGTGTCGTTCCCGTGAAAATTAGCCACAGTCGAGGAAGGACTTTAATCGAGCTTATGCTTCTTTTTAAAATAAAAAAAGATGACGCATTTGAAACTCGATCACCTTTAACTAACGTTCACGGGAACCATCTTTATGTGTAAAGTTTGTTACGTGACATACAAGTACCCCGACACCGTCGGGAAAAGCAGATTATAATGAATAATTGTGTATAGCATTAAAAGAGAGATTATATGTTTGATAAGATCCGCTTGATATTGCAATCGTCTACTGTCAGCTTCGACGGCCTTGATTATCATACTGCAATCGAATTAATTGTTACAAATTAAGCGTTATATTAAGAGAGGATTTATACACTGTGCGCGATCGTGCGACGGATTTAATTCGACGGGCGCAGAGGCTAGGTAACAAGAAAAACGTAGTTCGCGAGCTACAGTTTCTTCGCAGCTCACAGTTTCGTTTTAGGCACGAATTCTCTCTCGCCCGTACATGCTGATCACGATGTTCAATATTATACCTATTCTATGCGTATTCCTTTTAATTTTTGTTAAGAGGGGTATATAGAAATAAATTCTCGTCCACGTTTTTCGCGCTTTTCCCTCTTGTGATACTATCGCAGTATTTTGCATCTGAAATTCGTCCTTTAAGTCTTTGTCGTTCACGATTACTGCCGATAGTATTTAATTGTAAAATGCTGTCGCAGATGAGTTCGCATTTCATACACGAGTACGCAAAGAGTGAGCAAATACTTCTATTTATAATTTAACGTGTATATTCTGGGGCTAGCGCAATTTATTCTCATCGAAATTTACCATTGACTGGGAAAATGTTGACTTTATTAAAAAAAAGTAACAGTCCGCAATAGTCAGAAGTATTCATTATGTGCACTGTGACTCGAACCAGGTTGATCGAGTTCTTTACGCTGAAATAATCGTTATTCTGATAGTAAAATCGAGGATACTCTCGATGCAATGTAGCCATAATCCCTTCTCTTAAGTCTCGCAGAAGAGAGAGATTCTTTGCCGAACGTTATCTAAATGCGGAATGTTCTCTTTAATGTCCATATTATTAAGTAGAAGATACTCGTATAGAAATGATAAACAAATGGGGAGACATTCGGATTCGGAAACGATTTTAATGAGCTGTGGGTATTTTTTTCTCCTAAAGCAGCTGAAAAATAAAAGAGGGCTTTCATTCTGAGCTATTCTACGACAAATCCAGAGTTTGCGAATTCAAAGAGGCTTCCGAAAGTTTCCTCGTTAGTGCGGAATAAACGGGAGCAACAAAGGGAACGATTGTGAAACGGAGGATGTTTTTATCACTCCTGATACTAACCTTCTATATTTTTTTTATTCATGATTTTATTTCAACGCGACGTATATACAGAATGGCGTATAAAAAGCAACTCCAGACAAAATAGAATTTCAAATTATAAATATTTAATAATAATATTGTTAATATTAATATTAATAATGAATTAAATTAATATTAAATTAATATTAGTTATTTTCGATATTAAATTAATATTAAATTTTGCAATTGTAAGTTTGAGATTTTGTATTTGTGCGCCATCTTCTATGTTTGTCGTTAAAATATATCGCACAACTTGTTTGTTATTCGCTGCATGAATAGTTTTTTTTTTCCTTTATGTGAATTTTAATTATAAATTTATGGTACACGAATACGTGTAATAAATTGTCTGTGTGTAATAAGTAATCGCGAGAAGATGAAATAAAACTGTTTGATATCGTTAGAGAATCGCACGAATATATTATAAAAACTAATCTAACAGTAATATATATAGTATAAAGAAAACGTATGGAATTTATGAAATAAATAATAGAGAATGTATAGAGAAGATATTTAGTTATAGAGCGGCAGAATAATGTCAAATATTACGTATTGATAACGGATAAGTAGTGCATCATGAGAGAAAGAGAGAGATTAAGGAAAGCGCAAACTATAATATCTCCGAACGAATGAACGGAAACACTCATTATGGATTTTTAGGGAGAGTCATTTTTATATTATGTCATATGATTTTACGCAATAGAAGTAGCAAGAGTGAGCCTTCGAGAGATCGCGGGCGGTTTTTCTCTTGATATGTTTTATATGTGAAAACGAATAAACTACTGTAATTATTCTAAGAATGTCCGTCGTTTATTTACAGCGTGCCAAAGGGTCCTCTGTCTTGTATGAACAACGATTATCAACGCTTTAATAAGTAAACTGTTATAAAGATTATTGTAAGGTATGTCAAAGTGATTCATTTTTTGCTAAATTTTCTTCCCTGGATGATAAAAAACTTTTTAATGCAATAAGGATACAGATAGGATAAAATTTTCTTTTCAAGTTAACAATATGTAATCTGATAATATTAATGCAATAATATTCTAACAATATTATCTTTGCAAAAATAAGAAAAGATATCATTTTGCGACGTTATATCTCGATTTATAATTTAATTATAAATTTGTTGTTCTTTGGGTGTGCGATGAAAAATTATTATGCGCATGTATGATAATTCAGTATTGCAAAAATAAATATTTTTTCTTATGCAATGAGATTATTGTGTTGTAATACATTATGACAAGCAGAGAGTCTTCGTCTAATTCTGATATACAAAAGTAAGAGAGTTACGCAAGGGATCTAATTAAAGATCGCGGCACATCTTTTCAAAGTTTAATATTTTTCTTTTGATAACATTTCTCATTAGAATTTATAGAAATGGAAAATGGATTATATGATAAATGGAGAATAAATTAAATTTTACGGTATCAAAAGTTGCAAAATGTTCTCAAAAATAAAAGATGATGTATAATATTTTTATACGAAAAATATTAAATTATATATGTGTAATATTACAATATATTAGAATTAATAATGTATATATAATTATATATTACTTTATTATATGTTATATATGTTATAATATTTTCTCTTGATATAAAATAGAAATTTTTAGAAATAAACAGATCTAGCAACAGATTCGATAATAAAATCTGATTTAAGAACCCAATACTTTTATATCTTTGATAATACATCTCATGATTTTTAATAATTTGAAATTTTATCTCATGTATTATTATCAATCCTTTAAGAATAGAAATCCCAATTGAATGAATGATAATGATGATAAAATTAAATCGTAAAATGTGATCATCTTATTAAAAAAAAATTGATATTTTTTTATTAATATTTCTCTATTTTTTGCGGCTTAAATCATCGCATCGTATATTTATGTAAAAAATTAAAAAAAATGTATACTTATGCGTGAAAGAGAGGAACAATCGTAATGCAATCGCAATCGTATGACTGATTCGATGGCAAATGATAATTGCGATTTCTTTATTATCCCTCTGTATGATCGAAGAAAACTAAAAGGAAAACCTCGCGCCGAGCAGGCCCGGCGGAAGGGAGCAGCAGAGTGCAGGTATGCGGCTTGCGCGTAATTGCCAGCGAGCTACAATTGCGACAGCTTGCACCAACACTCGTTGCGTCACCGTCGCGAAATAGCGGAGAAACAGCCGATATTCTCGTGCGCGCCGCGCACTTTCCACGTTCCCCATCAACCCCGTTTTCCTCCGGCGAATTTCGTCTCTTTTGCCCCCGAGATTATGCGGATACTGGTGCTGAAATGACTGCATAATCCTATTGTCGTCCCCCGCAACTCGATTATGACTTTCCTGAATGGGTCCGGTGATTATCGCACGAATTACAGCGCGGAACCCTTTCACCCGGACCCTTCTAATGTAGCCATCTTTCACATTACGAACTTGTCCATTCAGGCTGATTTCGTAATCATTTATTTAAACCACATTTCCCCCTTCTTCCCTTCCGCACGTAGCGGTGTCCCTTTATTTAGAAGGTGCAGCATAATTTTCGCGTCGCGAATTTATACTCGGCACCGATCGCCACTTGCTGCTTCCCTCCGTTTTTTTTTCTCACGTAATCGGTCCGTTAGTAATTACTGCAATTTAATTAAATCGTAATTAGCTCAAACGTGCGTGCAATATATCGCCGCTGTGTTACTACTGTAATTAAAAGTGGCGTCTCGATTGCACTTTCATGCGAGCCAAGCGATAAACCGTGTATTGTCGCGGATCGATGGGCTCTCCCTGTGATGAATAGTTAAATATATACGTTTCATTTAACACACGAAGCCTATTTTAATCGGGCAAACACAAGTTCGTTACGCAAGCCAGGTTTTGCAGATCAATAGTAACCTCGTTCCACAGTCCCGGCGCTTTAAATCGATATCAAATGGTTACGCAAAATATATAAACAATTTGTCGACTAAGTGCGTAACACGTCGTGGGACGTGCCTTCTATTTTCTTGCTTTCTATTTGTTAATCTATATTACACGAATACAGCTGTTAAAGTAACCGACTTCCAATTTATTATATATATTTTTCCTAATTACAAAGCTAGGGTGAAATTCAAGTTAAAATACAGACATTTCCTCTTGCGGTAAAAATAATCGTAAATATTATCGTTAGAAGGATTCCACAAAGTCGCGACTAAACTATTGAAAAATATCGCGAGGATAGATTTTTCCCCGATTTGAATTCTTTTCAACAACTTATAATTCATCAAATTAAGAAAAATTTAGATAATAAAATTTTTATTAAGGTTCGCTCGATTTGTAGCTCTTCAAGCAAGTCACTTTTTAAAATTGACATGTTTTTTTTTTTTAAATCAAGAGAATAAAAATTATTTCCATAATTAGTTGCTTTTAAATTTTTTGGAGATTCATTGAAGGATTCTAAAGGGGGAAGCATCTATAAGTTTCTAATTATAAAATACTTTAATAATTGGATAAATAATCAGGACTGATAATGACATTAACAAGTGACAAGTAAAAAGGGGCTTTGAGAGTTCAACGCGGTTGATGGTGCGTAAGTTAACATTATATTGATCTTTAATAATTGATAATACATAATATCATCGTTTAATTTTTTAATAGCTTGCTTTTTATGACTTGACTTTTTATGATTTGACTTTTCATCTCCTTATTCGTTTATTTATTATGAAGAGTACTCTATAAAAATCAAAACGTTTCATTTCTTTATTTATTTTTATTTCTCTTTGTTAGAAAATAAATTATTATTTAACATCTCTATCGCATAATTTGTTCGTCTTCTAAGCCATTCCTATTTTGCTTCACGAGCTAATTTCTATCTTATTATTGTTAGGATATACAATTTTAAATTTAATAATTTTAACTTTCGTCTCCGCTTTGAGCAGTTTTCAGCGACGCTGTAGCACTTGAGTCAAAGACTCATCCAAGATGTTTTCCCGGGGACCTCGGCGAAAAGTTTTCGAGTATCTCCCGGATCTCGGAGAGCGAGGCGGCTGGAACGGACGGCCTCGGGCGGGCCGACGAGGAAAAGCGCCCGGTCGGCCGCTCGCGAGAGAGCGAGAGGCGCTCACTCGACGGCCACGGCGGCTGCAACGTGACCGCGGCACCACGTGATTCGCGCGGCCAATTGGATCTGCCGCGGATCGGCGGTCACGTTGCACTCGGCGTGGCTCGCTCGCCCCCGCACGCTCCAGCACGCTGCCCCCTCGTCTATCGGCCCCCTTCGACTATCGCGTTCGCAACTTCGCATATGCGATCGGCTGTTAGCGCGGTGCGGTGCGGTTTTTCGGTCGCGAGCGATTCCGCTCGTCCGCTCGGCCACTCGCGCGATCGCGCGAAATAAAAAGAGGAAGCGGTGAGGAGAAAGTAGGAAGAGGGGAAAAAGAAGACGATTTCGCGCGGAACTCGCGAGCCGCGTAAACAGTGAATTATCGTTATCGCGCAATTGCTCCTGAAATTAGAATTGCTCCTATTTCTATCGAGTGACCGATTGTTCTTATCGAGTGATTAGCGCGGGAACGCGCTCGCGGCACTGGAGAACGATGCCGCAGCGAGCGCGTCTTCGATCCAGCGAGTGTCGCGAGTGAGTGCCGCCGGGTCCGTCGGGAATTCAATCTCGGAAATTGACGAGAGATCGTCTATGACGATCGCTAGTGGTGGAATTTGCCAAATGAATTGAATTCGCGACGAAACGGAATTGAGTTCACCACGAGAAGAAATGAGTGCCGTTGGCTCGCGTCGTAGTTGTCGATTTGAGAGTTCCCCGATTCGCTCGATCTCGGTCGCTCGCTGAATCGGGGGAACCACTGCGCATTGGTGGGTCATAAGGTTTCACGGCCTTACTTAATCGTTGGCGGGAACTCTGTATCGCGACGATGCGCGCTCCGCAGCGAGTCTGCCTCGCCGGCCGCGAGCTTTCCTCGTAGCGGCCCGCGGAGTTCTGCGGCGGATCGGTAGCGCGGGTCACGCATTGCCCCTGCTCTTCTAACTCGTCGCGCTTTCTCCGGCCGCCGCTTCAACAAAAGTAAGAGAGAAAGCGGCTGCGTTACATAGATTCGTAATTTGTTTAGACGAAGGATTGAGGCGTTTTGATGATTTTGATGATAGCACTCTCTCCCCCGCCACGAATATTACTACAATTAATATATAATTTCATTTTATATATTAATATATGATATATTATGATATATTATGCTTATTTAATTTATATTTTATGCTTATTTTATTTATATATATCAATATATATATCAATTGTTTCATGTATGTTTCATTGTATGTAACAATTAATTATTACATTATTATACAAATATATTAATCTACAGGTTCCTCTGCATATACGATATGTTTGAATCTAATTCTGCATGGAAAACGCGACACAAATTTCATTTCTCCGTAAATTTAATTTCCACGGATATTAATATTTCCGAATCGTTTGAAACTTAAGAAAGTACGTTTAAGAAATTAACTGTTTAAATAACTTTAAACTCAGATCTTTCGGCTTAACTTATCCTGAGACATGATTAATTTCACGCGTCGGGATGTTAGGAAAAAAAGAAAAGAAAACCTCCGATCCAAGATATATTAAATAACCAGTCAATCCGCAACAGTGTTGACAGGATGATTGGTGAATAATGTATACGGCATAATAATCCATTAATCGTCGCGTGAGAAATTAATAATCCTTGTCACCCGATAGCGGGAAACGTGGCATTAAGAATTTACGGAGAATTTACGGAAGAGAATTTATGGAGAATTTTCCATTATTAATTACAGAATCATTAGTTTCATTAATGTCTCGCGGAAACTCGAGGCCTCCCTATCAATCGAATGCGCCCGATTGATCCAAGAAACGGATCGGGTCCAGGGAACAGATGTCTAATTGTCCCCAAGGGTTTATCTTGTCTATTCGATGAATGGATATTTTCGGGCTGGAATGGATAGTTTCCAGCTTGGTCCCGGGCTCTCGACCCTTATCAATTAACGCGTATAGGGGCTGCCGAAATGTCGACGGCTCGGCCGCCGCCGTCCGTCACGCCGGCAGCGTTTTGTCATGGAAAAACGGAACGTGGAGCGCGTGTTTAGTCACTGTCGTGTCGTCGCGGCTAAACACGCTGATCCATCAAAGTACCGGTTCAGTACGCGGTCCCAGAAGTGGCTGAGCTTCTCTCGGCTCTCGCTCGTCGCCGACTCGCGAGGCAGGCAACTCGACAAACGTCTTCCTCGCGACGTCACGCGAGTGTAACGAGTTCCCGTAGCGCGACGCGTGACACCTATCGCTCTTGCTCTCCGAGCGACTTTCTCTGAAATGCGATTTACACGTTCGCGACGCACGCGTGGAAATTTATCTCGGCGATACACCTAATATCGGCGGCGGTGCGGAAAATGCGAAGGCACGGTGTCGAAATCGAGGAGGGGGAAAGCAAAACGACGTTTATTAAAATTTAATTAAAATAAATAGGGGTTTTTTAATGAAATGTAAAATTTGCTGAATTAACGGCAAAAATTATTTATCGCGCGATAGCACGAGTGACGCTACAGGTGGTTAATTAAATTTATATGCAATAAGTAAAATCCCACTTGTCTTGATTGTATTAACCGTTGGCGGAGTACTCTTCTATCGAGTGTATCCCGGAAGCGAGTAACAATAAGCTGGCCGGTGTGAATTGCATTCGATCTACACGTAGTTTTACGCGCGTGTGTTTACACGTTTGCATTAATCATCATTGCTATAATTAGACGCCATCGACCACGACGATCTTATGCAATATCAAAGTTTGCCGTTCTTTCTAGACACAAGACTAACAATAAGTAGAGTAAAATTATGCGCATAGTCGAATGCACTCGGTAATTCATTCGAGTAGTCGTCGAAATACATATAAAATTGATCAAAATCACTAAAATCTAACTCTAAAGTTTTTTGAGCCAGATAATAAAAAGGATAATTTCCATACATATCAAATCCCTTAAGCGGATTCCAAATAAATCTCTCGCTTTAGCGTTTATAATTCCTACCTTTTTATATTGCCAATATTTATAATAAAAATAAGAGCTAATCGATAAAAATAAAATAAAGTTATTATATTAGTTTTTGTGTAAAGTAGAGTCGTTGCATCATGTTCTTTAATCGTCAGAACATTTTTCGGAACTCTACAAATCTCTGAAGAAGAGCCAGAGTTCCATCGATTACATCGAAATTCTGAGAATTGGCTGCTAACGGCGCAGAAATAAAATAAATGCCTTCGTAGCCAATTGAGCCCATATTTCGCCAGTCGTCTTGAATTTCTGGAACGAAATCCTCTGCTGCGGTCAGTAAAAAGGCGAGTGCACGCGCGAGTCCATCGACATTATCGCGAATGTTGAGAGAACGCGAGTAAAGGAAGATTATCTCAGTGTGACATAACGTCATTTTTTCCTCGTTGATAGATCACTCCCTCAAATGCTGATTCTAGTATGCGATGCGCGTGATTAATTCTCTTTCGAGCCTGACAGAAATAGTTTTGAAATGTTCTCGCATCATTTTTTTTCTAGCTCAAATTTCTGCTCTAAATTTCGGCTTTTGTGATGTATGAGCCGCATTTTCATGCCTCCAATACGAAAAACGATGATGTAATAACGCGGAGGGCAACGCGGATGTTGCATTACTTACACTGAAAGAAAAATATAATTACTTTTGGACCCAACCACAATTTTATAATATTTCTAATATTAATTATGGTTACAAAAATAACTATATTTTTCTGTCAGTGTATAATCTTCGCAGTGGCAAAGAATACTTCAAGAAAGAAACGAATCTCATCTTCATTTTATTCGACGACGACGTTCTTTTCGCGCGTCAAATACTTGAGGACGGTGCTCCTTTCAAAAATGATTCGGTGCACTGAAGTTCATTTTAGCGGAACATACACAAATATTTAAAGTACGGAATGCCTGTTGGCCAGGCGACCCTCGGGAGATTAAAGTTAATCCTGCGATGTGAAACAAGTCCGCCTCTTCTCGCCCGCTCCGATCGCCTGTGTGTGCCGGAATTAAAGTTTCTCTTCTGTTGTGGTTTCTTTCGCGAGAAGAGTTTCCTCCGGGAAAATTGCTGCGACACCGGCGTGAACCGACGGAGACGGTCGCGAACATCTGCGGACATGATCAAGACGGCGGATGATCATGTTCGCTAAGTTACGATGTATCGTATCAACCGCAGTGCTTCGTCTGTGCGCGCGTACACACTTACATTCTCTCTCTCTTTCTTTCTCTCTGAGAAGTTTCTCGGAAGAAGTTATCGGTGGGATAATTCTATCAAAAAACGATAAATTTCGATTATATTGTCGCCTCTATGCGGCAGCGGTGAAACGCGCCGCGGCGGTGATGTAATAGCGGAACTTTAAATGGAGTTAAGACGGTCGAGTCGGCGATGTTGATGCTTCGCGACGATATAATGGCACCAGTACAATTGTCCGTAATAATTTAGCGTACCTGCAGGTGGATTGGTTCACGAAATGTCAGTAGACGCGGACAGAGACAGTCCAGCGCATAATAAGTAAAGAGATGGACGGAGAGGCTGACGCGTCAAACAGTATTCCACTGTCGATCTCTCGAGTATAAGATCGAAGATAAGATTTCTTGACGAGCCTATGCATTATCAGAAGAAATAAAACGTTCGCAAATGTACATGTTTTCTAGCTAAATAGAGCAAATCAATTATCGGCAAATCCGTCTTGATAAATCGGTCGTGCCATCTAAAGACCGACTTTCACCGTGACGCTGAAAGAGATACCTCTCGAAGATACCATTATCGATTAACACATTAATGCACCCCGTACTGCAGTAACTCCCCTGGCATTTTCGCATACGTGTCCGCGCCGCGGGCGGAGTGAATCCCGCAATAAATTACTGCAAAACGCACGTCGGTTTCCCCCTCGCCGCGCCTCGGCTCATGAATAACGCGCCGAAAGATAGCCCTCGTCTGAGGGCTAATCTCGCGGCGGTTCCGCTGCCGTTGCTGCAAAACGACACACACGGAACTCGCAACGATGCAACGGTACGCCGCAGCAGCGTAACCAACATTCAGGTCACTCTCGTTCGCCTCGCGTCTCCGCCCTCCGCCCTTTCCGCGGAGGAACTTCAAAGGATCGATCTTGATTATCTTGCTCTGCTGACGGCGTTCGCCCCGGAATAATAAATTGCTCTATCTTCACTTCTACGCGATGACATTAATAATTGACAATTAATAATGAAAGAAGAATGCGTTGATTATCGAAGTAAATAACACAAATTATTTTTTTTTTGTTCAAGATGACGAGAAGAGATATATAATATACGTATAAAGTGTAGATTTTGATTTCCGATGTTCTGTCTCTGATTGAAAATTACATATCTCTACTCGTCGTGTTGAGGACCAGTTAACTACGCCACTGGTGCAGCGGATATAAACGTGCCTGCTGGATAAAATTAATGCACGTGTCGCTCTGGCCCCTTCGGTTGCCAGGGAAATCAACCGTATATTGCGGAGACGATCCGCCACCCCGTTGAGATTTCGTTAACTGTCTCCGATGCCGCAAGATATGGAATCGCGAATCGACGAGCGGTAATTTTTCTCGAGGCCAGAAATGATGGCTGATTGAATTTATCTCGAAAAAGAATAGTCCTCATTTATGTAATAATGAAGCGGTTTTATCAAAGGAAGAGAGAGAGAGAGAGAGAGAGAGGAGTTTATATAAAATTATAGCTATAACATTTTATATCTCTATGGGGAGTAAATAGGTAGAAATGTTGATCGCGGAGGAGATTGCGCATCTAATCTTCCAAATTGACGACTGTCTTATAAATTTATTCTTACCCTTACTCTGTCTCTTCCTATCTTCCGGAATGAGAGAGAATTTTTCGTAAAGCGTCTTAAATCCTCCATCTCAAAATAATGTACACGTGCTCGCGTACAATGAATACGCTAATTTCACTTTACAATGGAGTTCACGACATCGTATGAATCATTGCGCGGCGACAAAACCGCATTGTTGCAATAGTTTCGCGATAGCACGTCGAGTGTCTCACAGCAAAATTCTACACTGCAATAGGAATAGAATGTCAAGGATTTGTTGAAGAATGAGTTATCGAAGTTATCTCCGATAAAACTAAGCAGTACTCGTAGCAGTATTCTCCTACAAAAATTGGATTCTTTTGTTATTTTAAAAATTTAACTATCATTGATTATTTTAATAAACAATGCTTCTCAATCTTAAATGAAAGGTGCGTTATTAATTATTCTTAGATGGAAGAAAGAAGAGTAATAAAATCAGAAAGTAGTAAAAATAAATAGTAAAATTATAAACATAATAAATGAGAGAGATTGCATTTAGAAATGCAAACGTCTTTAGGATTAGGATTTCTGATTATAATTTTTTCTAGCTGTAGATCGACTAATGATAGAAATTGACGAAAAAAAGATATAATTCTTCGACGTAAATCGAGAATAAACGATCTTCAAAGCGTTAATAATCGTTCTCGTCCCCACGGATAGCGAAACGCCAAATCGGAATGGACCAATCGAGGGAATGTCCTGCAAAAGTAAAACCTAGCATCCGAGAAAATCGAATTTTCCGCACGATGTAATTCTTCGCCGAGGATCGAAGCGGAAGTCTTCTGACTCTCAAGGTCGCCGTGTGCAGGCCGACTTATTTTCCAGCTTAGCGGCGAAGCAAAAGGGAAATAGATCAGATCTTTTAGCATGCGTTTCGGGCGAACGAGAGTGGCGGCAGGGTACATTTGTAAGGGCTCCCACGGGGGATCGATCCGCTGTACTTCTTCGGGCTTCAAGAGCACCGTCTCGTGCCGGGTTCTCTTTAAAACATCGATAGCGCGAAGAAATTCAAGATGTGCGCTTTTCGGTACTGATCTGTCGAAATAATTGAAAGGGAATCTAGCGGCGAATGTCGAATGAGCTTTCGTATTTCAAATTTTCTGCACGAAGCATTTTTAAACTTTCCTAAAAATTACAAGTATTAAAAATCAATCGAGGAGGAAGATAATTATGTGTCTTTAGCGGATTAAATCGTAAGAATATATTTACCCGATAAAACTTTATTATATCGCAATTAATTTCAAGTGGCGTTTTTAAAATTAAAAAAATTCCAAAAACCGCGGAATTAATAAGAAATCTTAAAGAATTTATATCGCAATTAATTTCAAGTGGCGTTTTTAAAATTAAAAAAATTCCAAAAACCGCGGAATTAATAAGAAATCATAAAGAATTTAGCTGTATGTAAATTCATGAAGGAACCTGTTCGCGAACGATTCCTAACATACCCTGCACTGTATACAAACGTTCTGTCAATTTTCTGTAATAGATTTATTGTAACTGCAAGTGGAACGATAATAGAATTCCTTTCGCGCGCTGCTGTGAGTCAATTAATTAAGGATGTCTACTCCTCGAAGGGTGTACTGAGCAAGGATGACGGGAAGTAGCAACAACGAGATGGGCCAGGGGGTGACCTCGGGAGTACGAGGCGACGGCGGGAAGCACACGGTTCACTGGTTCCGTAAGGGACTCCGGCTGCACGACAACCCCTCGTTGAAGGAGGGTCTCGCGGGGGCGTCCACTTTCCGGTGCGTCTTCGTGCTGGACCCCTGGTTCGCCGGAAGTACCAACGTTGGCATCAATAAATGGAGGTGAGCGACCGCGATGACCCGCGGGATCGCGGAAGCGAGATCGATACAACTCGCCTCAACCCGCTGGAAAATGGAATAGCGCAACGGGACGCGTCGGCGCCTCAAATATGTTGTTCTTCTCCATTGTTATTATATAATGGAGTAAAAGTCTTTTTTTTCTCCTATAAATTTTCGTTTTATTCTATTTTACTTTTCTTGTCCTATTTCCTGATTTTACAAATCTGTTGGAATAAACGCCAGAAAACTATTTAGATGTTTCGATCTTAAATAATCGTCGCGATATATCAAGCTCGTCTTTCCGTATATTAAGCTTATGATATTACGACGACAGTGGAGAATTACGATTATTTAATTTGTCGACAATGGCGAGTCGATATTGTTCCACAAACGGCGCCGTAGATCTTCGTTGCATCGCGTAATCTCGATGCATTACTGCGACGGACATTCGAGCGCGGCTCTCAGTCGTCGATCATTTGTCATGTTGATTAAGCGTTATGTAACCGTTTCCTAAGCGATCGCTTAGATGTTGTCGATAATCCTACTGAACCACGGTTGACAAGGAGGACATTAGTGGCGATATTGACTAAAAATGAGTCAACGGCAAATGTACACGCACGTATTCGTATTACGTTACTTTTAATGACGAATTATTTCTCAATTACTGCAAAAGCGTTAAATACAGTTGCAGCAGAGATATTTAATAAAGTATCGTTTTCCACTTTCTATAATTTTATACGACAATTCTTTTATTATATTATTGTAAGAAAGTCAATTAAAAAAATGGCGTTTTAATATATTTCCTGCTTGTTAATATAATCGTATCGTAATCCATATCATATTGTAATCCATATTTTTAGAATCTATATATATTATTTTATTTTTATATTGTTTGAAAAATAATTTTCTGATCGACTTACTTTATGTGTGATCCAACAGATTCTTGCTGCAATGTTTAGAGGATCTGGATTGTTCCCTGAGGAAATTAAATTCCCGGCTGTTTGTGATACGGGGACAGCCGGCTGACGCGCTCCCCAAGCTCTTCAAGGAATGGGGTACGACAAACCTGACTTTCGAGGAGGATCCGGAGCCGTTCGGCCGCGTGCGGGATCATAATATCTCGGCTCTCTGTAAGGAACTTGGTATCTCGGTGGTCCAGAGAGTTTCGCACACTCTTTACAAATTAGATGAGTGAGTTTGAAAAATTTTTTCAATATCGATCTAAAGCTCATCATAATTATAATATAATTTAACAATGTAGACATAATACTAAAACTAATGAAACAGTAAAAATAACCGGTTTGTAATTTTTTATCAAATAACGATGCATTTTCTGAGATTCTTGTTTCAATATATAAATAAATGAATCAATTTATTTTTCCTTTTATTCTTTTTTTAAATGTATTTATGATATTTTTAAATGGAGCATAAATATACCTATATACTTAAATATTAGTCTAATAGGTTTTAATTATCAAAAGTTGATGATTAATTCTATTGTTAATAATGTTGATAGATTTGTATATTAATAATAAATTAATAATTCTGATTAAATATACAAATAATAAATGTACAAATCTATTTGAATATTAATTAAAATCCTTTATAACTATAATTCTGAAATTATTTTTAACGAGACATTTACGGAAGAAAAAATGGAAAAATACAGGCATCTTTTAGAGAACTAAATTTGTTAGTAACGCGTGTGTTTGAGTGTTTAAAATGGAACCTTATACTCGTTAGGATTAAATATTACGTGGCAACTTTCGCCATTGTTTGCAAGCCATTTCGCGACTCTACCTCGTTGTCGCTCGTTTCAGGATCATAGAGAGAAATGGTGGAAAACCACCGTTGACCTATCATCAATTTCAAAACGTCGTCGCCGGCATGGACCCACCGGAACCACCAGTACCGACGGTGACTGCCGCCTGCATCGGCAGCGCCTATACACCCTTAAAGGACGACCACGACGACCATTACGGAGTACCCACCCTCGAGGAGCTCGGTGAGGAAAGCATCGATTTTTCCGAGCAGGTTTTAACGTTTCTTAAGTCTGTCATTCCATTAAGCGACATTAATAAATCGTTATAAAATAATAATTCTTTAATTGCGAATCGTTACAAAACACAATTTCTACGACAGCGAATTTTTTTCCATGGACTGCGACTTAAAGAAAAATCAACTTCGGCCCGGTCAAGGCGACCAATTATTAAAATTAAGGGCAGAGGTTGCCAAATTCTGCTGGAATAAACTAGAACAGCCGAGGCGTTGTTTCGCGATGATATATCAGGTAATAACGAGATATGCATTTGAAATAGAATATCCCGGGGCCGGGCAACTGCGGATTAAGCGCGAGTCCGTCGCGCTTGCCATGGAGAATTCATTCGCGGCAGATTAGTCGATGCAGCATTAATGCGCTGCCCGTAAGGGAGCAATCGGGTATTATTTCGCATAAGGTAATTCATCCCCGCGCGTCGATAGCGCGCTGTAATCCGTACCGTTCAAACCGTATTATGTACTCCGCATCACTCGCCGCGAGTACGAGGGGATCCGATCGATTATTAATTACCTCGGCGGATTGTTCTTATTATTAAGTGTCAGGCGTCTTAAAGTCTCCTCAGCACGGCGCAATAGCCCATTATCGTTGATGTATAGCTCCGCGGTATAGTCAATATCCCTCACTTTCAAATGTCGCAAGTTATTCCGTCATTTCGCTTCTTCTCTCATTGTTGTTATCAAATGTCAGCGCACATCCCGAAGGTTTTCAGCCCTTTTTCTCCTACAATTCTCTTACAATGTTGAAGGAATGAGGAAACAAGATGGTAGCCGAATAACTTTGTGCTATACGAAATGTCCACGATTCTTTAATTTTAGTGACAGATTCCTCGGTCGATATCTCGAGTCGACTTTTTTCTTAATAAAACTGTCGAGGCGTTGTTCGAACACAAAACTATCGAAAACATATGATACTTTTTATGTAATAAGCTTCTGCGATACACAATTTATTGTACACGATCCAATTTTTATTTTCGGAATTTTAATATATTGTCATCGAGATATTTTAGTATCATAAATAAATTGCAATCAATAATGTTCGAAATTCAATCAAATATAAAGAACAATAAAAAAAACTTTCTTTAATTTGCACATTAAAATTGATATTTCAATATCGAATTAGCAATGAACGGACGTCAATTTCGCCGCACGAATCTATTTGGAAATTAAAATGAAGCTAATAAAATATCGAGTGAAATCGTGTTCTTAACTCGCGGAAAAATTGAGGAATACGATTTTGTACGAGCTCCCCGGTTTTTACTGGTTACAGGCTTTGACACGGAGAACCTGCTGCCGCCGGTATGGGTCGGCGGCGAGAGCGAGGCCCTGGCCAGGCTCGAACGTCACCTCGAAAGGAAGGCATGGGTGGCGAGTTTCGGCAGGCCGAAGATGACACCGCAGTCCTTACTGCCGAGTCAGACCGGGCTCTCGCCTTACCTGCGATTCGGCTGTCTCAGTACGCGGCTGTTTTACTATCAGCTCACCGATTTGTACAAAAAGGTACAGGAGACGGTCCGCTCGCGGAGCTGTAATATATTTCGCGAAACGATAATACGAGATGTATTTATCGCGAAATATATTAGCAGCTTTACCTGGAAATCTCTCGCGAGCGTCTACCCTTCTCCGCTTCTCCTTTTCGCTCCGAAACTTTGCGATAATAATTAAGCGAAACTTCGGCGACGCGTTAATTGCGCCGCGAGATTTTTATTTTTATTTCACGAGAAGTCGCAAAAGCTGTTCCGTACGAGAAGTTCGTAGTTATGAGGAAATAATGTTCTCATTATTTCGCAGAGAGTATATTGAGATTTGTCATTTCTGTTCCTGCTCATTCTTTGTTTTTAAAACGTGGTTGAAGATGCTAAATTTTTATTAAGATTGTTTTATCAAGTGACACCTCATTTCTCGGCAATTTTGGAAGCGAATTTAATTCGGTTTCCCTGTCAATGATACTGTTTCAGATAAAAAAAGCGATACCGCCGCTGTCTCTGCACGGACAGCTTCTCTGGCGCGAATTCTTTTACTGTGCCGCAACGAAGAATCCGAATTTCGATCGGATGCAGGGCAATCCGATTTGCGTGCAAATACCGTGGGACAAGAACGTGGAGGCGCTCGCAAAATGGGCGAACGTGAGTGATATTTCGCGTGATTGCAGACGAAAGACATTTTTGCTTCGTACAGCGCGATCAAGTAAAAGATTCCAACAGTGAGAGAAATGTTATAATAATTATGTTGAGTTCGTGAGACTATTAATTTAATGAAGAATATTTTATTTAATAATTTATTAATTTAATGAGGAATATTTAATAAACTGAAAATAGCTGTTGTATTAGAAGATGATTGGAAAATTCTAAAGATCTTCAAGAGTGTCATCTTGTAACGTTTCTATAAACTTTTGTATTTATCGCAGCGGTGAAATTGCGACTTGCAGAGTTTCCAAGATTTTACGAGTGTACTAAACCTCCCTCTAATGCCAGGGTCAGACGGGATTTCCCTGGATTGATGCGATCATGACGCAGCTGCGGGAAGAGGGTTGGATACATCACCTGGCCAGACACGCGGTGGCTTGTTTCTTGACCAGAGGCGACCTTTGGATCTCATGGGAGGAAGGAATGAAGGTAAAATGTCATGACATGCCTAGCATTTCAATTGATACACGTTGCTCATTAAATTACTCTCTCTTTCTCTTCCTTTCTTTCTATCCGTTTGTTCTTATCATTAATATACAGACTTCGTAAGAATATTTCTTGTTGCGAGATCCTTTTCCCGGAAATACGTGCAGTGCATCCGCTAATATAATATGCCTCTCCAGTTAAAAAATAAATAAACTGGTCGCTCCACAGAGTGAACATACAGATTACAAGTCTTAGCTTGTTTCATGCTCGCTGGAATAGAAAATAAAATTAATAACATTAATGAATAATGTGTTTAATTATGTGTAAAAAGCACTAAACGGAAAAATGTTAATATTAAATAATCGCAAAATTATATTTACTAATTCATTTACTTTACTGTTTCACATTGAATCTAATGTTTTTTTTTTCGAGGTGTTTGACGAGCTCCTTTTAGACGCCGATTGGTCCGTCAATGCCGGCATGTGGATGTGGTTGTCGTGCAGCTCGTTCTTTCAACAGTTTTTCCATTGCTACTGCCCCGTGCGATTCGGCAGAAAAGCGGATCCGAACGGCGACTATATCAAGTAATCGATTAAAAAAATGTTTTAAAAAATTCTGTTTGAAACAAAAAAAAATGCGAGAGCGATGTATGTACGCGTGAGAAACTGCGAAAAAATTTCCGGCGCGTTTATCGGCGCGTTTTTTAAAAATCGAAATAACGTTTACGCTAACGATCGTGTGCACGACGCTATCGGTGCAGTGATTAACGCTCACGCGATGGCCGGACTAATGGAAATTTTAATCTTGATTGATCTTAATTTGTAACGTATCAGGCGTTAATCTGAGCGAAGTTAAATTCAGCCGCAAGATAGATGGAACATTAAACAGCTTAGAGCTCCATTAGAGCTTAATCGCGCGAAAGACCGTGACGAATCGTCGGCGATGACAGCGTTCGATTTTCAAATTTAATATTTTCGCGGAGAATAATGCGCTCCATAAACATTTTTACGAAAACGCAAACAACGCGATATGTTCTACTTATCTTCTCTGTTTTCTAGAGTTCATTTTCTCGAGTAAATGACATTTCGTTAATGTGTGTTTGTTCATACACGGGAGATTATTGTCTCAAGATAAAATCAGTCTTGCTTCCACGATCAGACGCTACCTGCCGGTGCTGAAGAACTTTCCGACCAGGTACATCCACGAGCCCTGGAACGCGCCCCTTAGTATACAGCACGCCGCCAAGTGCATCATCGGCAAGGAGTACTCGTTGCCGATGGTGAACCACAGCAAGAGCTCGCGCATCAACATCGAGCGAATGAAGCAGGTGTACCAGCAGCTGAATAAGTATCGTGGTAACGGTGAGTGAAAATGAACCTTTCGCCATCAATTCCGCGACGCGAAAATGGATTTCGATAATCGAACCACCGCCGAATTTGTTCTTTCTTTCGGTGTAGCTTTAAATTCTGATTAGGACGCGAATTTCTTTTAGTGAGTTTCAAGTATTTTTAAAATGATGATTATAATTTAATTGAGACTTTTTTCGGCAGGAACTTCATTCAAGGGAGAGAACATCGGTGAGTAAACTGATTTTAATTGCTAATTAATAACTTGATTAATTGCATCGCAAAGTATATAAAATGTTATTAGTAACGATATTAATAATAATATCGTGTGCTTAATATGTGATTTGTCCAAGGCCTGCTGAACGCATTGCTGGCACCGTCGGCGAAAGACAGCGACGAGGAGAAGAGGAAGCAGGACTCGTCGAACCGGGAGAACGAGCAGAAAATGGAGACCATCAGCAGTCCCACGCAACAGCAACAGCAACAGCAGCAGCAGTAGTAGCGACAGTCGGTATAGTGATCTGGTTAATCTGTTAATGCTGACATCGTCCTTTTTATGGATTTTAAAAGCGTCTTAAAAATTTCAAACGAATTATACGTCCCTAATCATTTCGATTAACCCTGAATCCACCCCGAGGAGACCCGTTAATTATGATTGACATAATTGCCTTTTTTATCGCAATTTTTTTCCCAGGCTCTTCGGGAATTAGCTGCCACATGTAGCAAATTCGATAAATCATGTTAAGATATCAATATTGTCGTTAATACGTATTAATATGTGTGATCATGTTTAATACATATTAATACATATTAATATTAGAAGCGACAATTGTTAAAAGTTAATTGTAAAATCGATATTAGATGAAATCCGCGGACCTGCGACGAGGAACCTATTTTTTTTAATATTTGCAGAAAGAGTGATAAATGTTTTTAGTAGCGGGCAGATTAAGCGAGCGTGTTACTAGAGCAAATCTAATGTTCGCCTAATGATGAGAGATTATCGTTACTTGTATTTTGTCACACAATTTATATGCAATTTTAATAATGCTTCTCGCGACGTATTCGATTAACAACTGTACTATCTAGATTTTTTATGGCTGTAAATCACGATTGTAAATAACTGAATAAAACGTACGTTTTAAGGATCTGACCCATACGTGTAAATATCGAGATGTCACTTACCTTTCCCATGGTGGCTCTTTTCCCGAGTCTCGGGGCCTCTCGTCGCTTCCTTGCGAGCGCCGCGCATCCTCGACGCAACTTTAAATAACTGAATAACGCTCACGGAAAAACGTAACGGAGACGCATCGCCTATGTAATCGCTGGCGCTAGAATGAACTTCGGTCGACTTGACAAAATGAACATTTAATGGTCTATCTGTCACACTTTGCGCTTTAATGGCACCTCAATCCGGAGATCCTCGACGCAGCTCGACGGGTGCCGCCTTTCTGCTACAAAAAACTTGATAACACGGTTGTTGTCACGGCTATTGTATTATCACTATTTTTGCCCACGCGCTTAAACGCTAGATTGAAGCTCGATGCACGCTCTCTCTTTCTCTCTCTTTCTCTCTCTCTCTCTCTCTCTCTCGCTCTCTTGTCGTTTCGAGACTCGCCTAATTGAGACGTTCGCGACTTCGTCACGCGACGGTGCGCTCTTCCGTTTACAAACCGGCACGGTACAACGCATCGCGCGCTCCAACTCGCGGCCTCGTTATCATGTCAGGAGGAACGAAAAAAGAAAAAAAAAAGAATATACAATAATGAAATACACGGGACTCGTATACGCACACGTAATATGCAATTTACGTATATATGTGTTTTGTGCGCGTATATCGTCTTTCGTCGCGACCCCGGCGGACAGAACTCATGCCACACAATCGGTTTTTCTTTATTTTTTTTTCATGTCAACAAATGATATATTTTTAGTGCCTATAGTACTTATGGTTTTACAGTACATTTCTCATTAGATTTAAACAATTACAAATGAACATTCTCAACACTCAAAAACGGAACTAATGTTTCTCACGCATTATTTCTTTTTTCTCTCTCTCTTTCTCACTCTTCTTTCTCTTTCTTCATACACACACACACACACACACATACACTTTCATATCTCTCCCAATTTCTCATTCATTCTCTCGGCTCTATTTCTTTCTCTCGCGCACTCTTTCTCGCGTTAACTTATTTTGTGTCACGTATGTGCCTTACAAACGCTTATATACTTGGTTGTATGTCCCCCTTGCGATAAAAGATCAAAGATTTTTTTTTCTTCTTTGCGAGCTTTCGTGGTCGCAGTAATAAATCTCCATACGTCTCTCTAATAATAATCGGGACAGTATTTAATTATAATCGTTAATAATAATTAATCGTGTTAATAATTATTATTCGTCATGCGGTAGTAACATCATCGTCTCACGGCGTTCGCGCGTCGCGCACCCAAAATTATTTTATCTATACACATTACGACGCCGCGCGTTTCTCTTTTGCTTATGTAAATATCTCTATGTATACCGACGCCGGCTGCGGTCTTCACCTTTCCTTTTAACGTTTATTACTTGTCGCTAATTTTACATTTCTATCGCCGCGGAACACCGAAAAAATACCAGCGCGTACAACACACCACGATTTACAGGGGCACACCTGCCCCTGCTTTCTCTCTCACTCTTTCTCTCCTATCGAGGAAAAGAATAACACTTGTCTCGCCTCGGACATTCGATTCGTAATTCTCGGACGTCGATCACGACGTGTGCGCAAATAACTTCTGTGCGAGGGATTGAGGTCGCGGGACCTAGGAATCCGAGGGTAAGAAATATATCGAAAGCGTCCATTAACGACTTATTTAGATCCTTGGACTGTGAAATATCGTAATGAGGAGATCCAAGAATCTCGCAAATCGAAAATCTTCGGGATTTAGACGTGTAAATTCAAGAACCTCGGGGGGAAGATCCTAAAGTCGGATCGATACAATAATTAATTTCTATCCTCGAGATTTCAGAATCCAAGGATTTAAGGGCCTCAAAGACTCAAGCATCCAAGTATACGGAAATTTCACGCCTCGAGAACACAGGAATCAACGATTCTCTGGACTCAAGAATCCGGAGATCCGAGAGTTCCCCGCGGCTCTCCCAGAATCCGAGGATTCACAAATTTGTGTAACTGAAGGATCGATGTTCGATCGGAATTCAATTCATAAGAGAGACAGGCGTGGAATACCTCTCCTTTCGTTTTCTTCATTTTTTTTTAACGCGCTATCGGACGAACGTACGCACATCTGCACTTCTCTAATTAATTCCTCGTTATTACAATGAACTACGGTGCGGAGCTCGGGGCGTCAACGATCGTGCACACCGGAAAAAATCGATTCATCCGCAACGTTATATCGCGGCGAGATTGCAGACCGATTGCGATGGTGCCTCCCATTTAGAGTGCACATTTAGGACGAAACCCTCGTTTGGACCGGCGCGCCCGTCGTTTGCGGTTTTATACAACCCTTTATGTACTCATCCTCCCTCGTGACCGCTCTTTTCCCGCTCGAGACTAGTAATTAGTGATAACAACTATATCGGCTAATCGACTATTAATTTCTATAGCTTTATCGCCAACTACCGTGCTATTTCTTTTCTTTTCCTCGGATGCGCTAACGCCGTCTAGAGTAGTTGCCGAAGTTTTCGGGTTCTCTCTTCGGTTCGAGAGAACAGTTTCTGAGAAGCGTTACGCGAATCCGACCGAAGCTCGAAAGAAAAAGGAAAATCTTTTTCTGTTCGCACACGTATGTCTCGCGCGGAAGTGTGCCCCGATCGTCGACGATCGCCGGCTCGGCTAACAATACCTTACGCGATCAGGACTCACGTTAAAAAGGACGACGACGACGACGATTCACTACAAATTCTTCGTCCTCAATTCATGATTAGAGATGCTCTCGCGCCACTCTCGTCACTACGCATGAAACTATCGATAGCAATTTTTTTGTTTTCTCCTGCCGTGTCGCCGGCACTATCGTGGACTCGTCGTGAGTGACAATAAAGAGTTACGATCGCGCGAGCGATCGATTCGCGGATATAGCGATCCGCGACATTAAATCGGAGAAGGAGAAGAAGGGCATAGAATCCGCGAGGGATCCGGTTTGTTTCTCGCCTCTTCGCGGTGCTCTCGATGCTCTTCGCGGAAAATCCTAGGAGATTTTTATAATAAGATCTAGAGAGCCACGAAGCGTTCTGTAAACTTAGGTCGAAACGAGAATCTACGGAAGAAAGGATGGGAAAGTTGACTCAAATTATCCATCATTTCGGTATTAAATGCAGTCAATGTAGAGATATTTTTTCTAGAAAGATATTCCTCTAGAAACGCCCTTTAAAAATAATATCACGTAAAATCCCCATTTAATACAGAAACGATTGATTCGTTGTTCGTCTCGCTGCTCACGCGTTTCGTCAATCGCGTTATTTTTTTTCCAGTGCACAGAGGGCTACGCTTTTAATATTCGACACCTCGATCGAGGCGTTTGCGAAATCGGGACATTCCGCGGCAGCGAGATATTTCGCGCGGGATAAGCCGCGCTCATCGATTTTCCGAGTCAACGTTTGCAACTGCCAAGCGACAATTAATTATCCAATCCGCAAGAACACGAGATTGTTAATAAATCAAACCCGTATTTACCCAATAAAAAAATTCCCCCGAAATCTACCGTGACTTGATGAGCGGTAATGCTGATAAATCAGTCATCTATTTCTAAAATCGGTGGAGATCCCTTTTTGCGCTTCTGCGAAATTTCGTCGCTATATTCTGCAGTACTCGACTCGCGTTACCTTAAAAATAAACAGCAGCGCTTTTCTTCGCGATGTTATCGTCCCGCGACAACACGGGCATCATTAATCATTTCAGATTTTTCTCAAGCGATCAGCTTCTCTGTTGATCGAACATCAATTCAGCGAGGCTATCGCTAGCCGGCCTGGCTCTAACAAATCAGGTTACGAAGACTCGGGTTTCAGAGTGGCCGATATTGCCGGTATCGCTATTCCGCCGGCCGTTTATACAGGGGGAATTCTCCGAGAAAATTTCCCCGCTCGTTTCGCGTAATCGGCGGCGATAATCTCGCCATACGGCGGCGAATACACGACGAGTATGGCCACGCGAATTGGCTCGTTATAGGACCGAGGAGGCGCCCGATCGCGTCCGAGCTCTATATAGCGCCGTGTATACGCCTCATTTACCCGCCGCCGACGTGACTTCCGGCGAGATTCAATGGCCGTGGCGAAGTGTCACGGTGGCTCGTTTCCGCACGGAGGCCTTATCGCTCCTTGCGGAAAATTGTCGTGTTATACACGAGCCGTGCGGCACGAGGCGTCGCGCGCGGTGTGTGCGACGAGCGTAAATCAGAATATTCCGTTCCCTCCGGGAGAGAGAGAGAGAAAGGACAGCGAAAACGTGGATGCCGTTAATATTATCCAATTAGAATCTTTAATCTCTCATCTGTTCTTAATTCGTTGGGATTTTTCTGTTCTCGAGATACGTTACTCGCAAAGTCTCTCGGCCGTCGTTTAAATTTCTCTCGTTTAAAGAGTTCGCGGAGATACGTTAACGAGCGCCCCGGGTTAATTCCGCGTGTATTCTACCCGCGAGTTAAACGTCGGCGACGCCGGGGAAGGCGTGTCAACGGCGTTCTAGCTTTTCAAAGAACCTGCTGGGCTTGATCCTGCCAAACGGAGTGCGAAGTGCCTTTTATCTCCGTCAATATTATCTTAATGCAACCCGGTCAAAGACTCTTTCTGTTCTTTCTTCAAAGTCCGATCTTCCGAGAGCCGTATTTACACGAGATATGTGGCAAGCGGCGCAATTTTACTTCGCTTTCTAATTCGCTGTGTAACGTAATCTTCTTAGGATACGCTTTTTCGATAATCTGACGATTTAGCGGATAAACAGGAGAAAACAAGTCGAACCACGTGCCCTTGGGAATTTGCTCGAGAGTTTTCATTTTTATATGTCGTCTAATTCGAGAGAGTTCCATGAAATTTCTATTTCTCCTTTCTCCCTTTCGGCCTCATTGCGTAATGGGAATGAAAAGCGACCGCAAAACCGTGAGAAGAATAATAATTAAATATTTTGAAAAAATTATTGAGAAAATATGAAAATGAAAGCGCGATTCCCTCATCTTCGAAGATTTTCGTGGTATTACCGACTTTCAAATATATAATTCTATTGAATAAATCCCCAACTTGGCGAATTAAGGATGATGATTATTTTAATATTAACGAATAAACGGGAGATTACTTCGCCACTTTTTCCTTCGCAAACTTCAAAGTCGTGCCCAAGTTTCTCCTTGACAAGTGAACTAATCGAGAAGAGGGACGCCTAGAAGGGCGGCCGATCGAATCTCGGAATTTTCCTACCCTCAACTGCGTCATCTCCATGACCACAAATCTTCCCCCATTTCGATCGATTCCAAATTCTCCAAACTCTGCCTTGATAACGCGTGATTATTCTATTCTTAGCAACCTATTAGCAACCTTCTATCAAACTTTGAAGCTTTCCACTTTCGGGTATTATTGGAGGAATAATTAATTTTTATATCCGAAAAAATGAGCAAAACACGAAAGTAGAATAAAAATTTAATAAATCTAATCACAAATAAACTGCAGAAAGTTATCTTGTTAAAACGAGAAAAATTTTCGACAAATTATTCGGAAGAAATCGTTACTTCCTTCCAAGCTTGGCGAAATAATTTACAGTACAATTATCCTGTTGTAAATCATTTCTTCAACACTGTCGATCAAAGTTTAAGACGATAAGATCAAAGGAAATAACGGTCTAAAGTTCCCGGGATGAGGAAGCAACGAAAGTGGAATGGTAAATCTACCACGAGGAAGTGGAGGTAGAAAGGAAAAAGGGGCGCTTCCGACCGGACGTTGTTTCAATCCTCTTTCCATCGCCTACGCGCCATTCGCATCCCTGTAGTCTGTTCTAATGTATCTACAGCCTCTTTAAACGCGTATATTTTCCTTGAAGCGATAGTAATTCTCGTTGCTTTACAGAGAGCTTTTTGATCTCTCGATATTCCTGGTTCGAGAAAGAGGCGAAAGCAGACTCGAGTATGCAAATGAGAGAAATAAGGAGGGATCTTAGATAAAAATAAACTATTAAATCGACAAGCGATATGCGATCAACAAAAGCGGCTCTTCCCTCCTTCTCGTCTAGAAACTATCTTCCGGATATTACATTTCGCAAATTATTATATAACAGTTCGAGCGCTGAAAAATTAATCAAACCCTGCCACTTTTTAAAATTAAACTCGCAATTACTTTCATTACATAATAAATGTATTCGCAAGCCTTATCGTGTATCGTATCAGCGAGTACCGAATCCGTAAGCGCATCGAGGCGTACCGCGATGTCGAACCGCGAAAACGCGACGTGGCCGATATTATCGATTTCGCAAACCGTAGCAAGTCCCATGCCCACTTCGAGGCGGCGGATTAATCCATAAGGCGGATATAGGGAGAGAAACGGGGAACGATGGGTTGGATGGGTCGGCGCGCGACTGCTTTAATACGACTGTGAGAGTATAACTTCCCCGTCGACGTCGCTATTCATTCAGACAATCTCGGGAACATCCAACGTCTTCACTTCCGCGGGTAAATCGCGCTTCTACGGCTCGTTCATTGCATTATTACTCGCGCTTTAACACGGTTCATCGGATAAATTAAACAGGCACACGATCTCCGCGTACGAGGAGAGAATTGCACCGTCGTCGTCTCTCACTCGAGGTGAACTTACGATGAACAGTGTCGACGGATCGACCGACAATTGTGCTCACTCAGAAATCACGTTCTCTTCCGATGAATAATAAGTTCGGATGTTTCCAAGGTGCCGATTTCAAATCGAATTATCCTCGATTTATTTAATCTTGATAATTGTGCATTTTCTATTCTGCATTTTCTAATTGACGAAATATATTCTTTCAGAGCGAGACTTGCTACGATTACATATTTTATAATGGCCTGAAAGTTTTTCGAACGTGAATCGTGTAATGTCTACAATTTAATATCTTCAAATTTAAACTTGCCTTACCTCGGAAACTCTCTTTCTTTACGTTTTTCCTCCTGAGGCAAATTATGCCATTTTCCTTGCGCCGCGAATCTCGTTTCTACCCCAAAAGTTGCAACTTTTTCTCTTTCCGATTCCGTGATTATTTGCATAATTCGATTCTTTTTACCGTCGAGCCCTGACGTGAAAAGCGACAGGATACCAACGCAATTTCTCGTCGGTGAGTTTTATCGAGATGGAATCGCGTTCTCCACTTCGAGATACATCACGCATGCATCACACGTATTCGCAATACGCTTATCTGTCGCGAGCAAACTGTGTACGAGATTTAGATAATTCGATTAATTAACGATCAGCGTCGAATATAAATAGTCTCATGATTACAACTATTTAACTAAATCCCTGACAATTTCTTCTACGTTAATCAAATGCAAAATTGACACCTATCTCTCTAGCATTAAAGCCGAAATGTACGGATCAGTGATTTTACGGTCGGCTACGATTGAAAGCTGCAAACGTTTCCTGTGAAATTATTGATATTTCGATCATTTGCGACAAGCCGGTTCACATCCGAAGAAAATATTTAAAGATATTAATTTTCAACGTAATTAGAAAATTATAGTTAAATTTATAAATTAATAAATTTATGAAACGCAATTTCCTAATTTGTTGCAATTCACAGATTAATTTTGAATGAGAAACATAAAGAGAATCCAATGAATTGCATCTTTTAATTAGAATAAAATGTACGATAAAGTACATGTACCGCGTTAAAATGGAAAATCATAATCGCACGCTGCATAATTTTCTATAAAGTTACCATCAGTCCTCAGCGACGCTACGTCGTCGCGACGACGAATGCGATGCGTTAAATTCAACCCTGTTTTAAGAGCCGACCACCCTCGGTCGGAGTGTCGAAGTGGATTTCCAGCGGTGGAGTTTCGCGCGCGCGCGTGCTCTATTAAATGAGACCTCAACCGTGTTTTGTAATTGAATATACTCCATTCTCGTTGCAGTAATACAACCACCTGCGCTACTGACTATGTACATACAGTGCGCTATACAGTCATTTGCAAATTTGCAGGACAAACTCAAAATTGTACTCAGCGCAGTTTCGTTAGTACTCGATGCAAACGCAAACGCGACTTCCGTGATATATTACATACCGATACACTTTTCCGGCTCCAATCATTTTGCCTCCGATCTGACAAATATATCGCAAATTAATTAAGATTATTATTAAAATACACATAAAAATAACAGCAGACATACTTAATCACTTTTAAATCGAAAGAAACTAAAAATTTGACGTGGGTTGCATTAATGACTGTATGTTAGTAACGAAATCAAAAAGAGAAAGTATAAATCTTTATATACATGAATGATCAAACGCATCGTCGTTTCTCCGAACGCTTCTGTGCTCTTTCGATCTACGTCCACGATTTTTGCCGAAAATTTCGTCTCGCTTTTTTTCTTCTTGTTCGCACATTTTGCTCTTCTTCCCCTACCTCCCTTTCGCACATTGCCTTTCTCTCCCGCTCGCCAATTCACTGTCACACCCGGTTTTTGCGACAAGCATATGTAATATATATATACACTACGTTAAACTACGCTTTAAGAGGCCTACTTAAGTAATGGGCACACAACACGAGGGGTTAAGGTATAATATATATATAATACACATTATATATATATATTTATATGTTACGCGCTTAGATACAACGGCTAATTAGTTTTACAATGCGTCAACATCTTTGTCCGCCTGCTTCTTCACTAATTGTAAGTGCATCGTCCCTTTTTTTTTCTTCCCGCTCCTCTTCTTCCACATTCGCTCCACCGTTTTCTTCTTTGTTTCTTTTTGTTAACAACAACAGACTTACTTAACTCTAATTATGTTTCTGGTTTGTTACTTTCTAAGGCCTTGTTACTAGTACGGATCCTGCTGTCGCTAAGGCAGTGGCTCTTTTTCTTCTCTCCTTTCTCTTTCTTTCTCACTCGTTCACTCGTTCTTTCTACATTCATCCTTGTACACTCATAGACACGTGCATGCACAATCCGAACGAGAAATCGACGATCAGCTTGCCGATAAATTCTTGAAATTTGATTCGCGTGCGAACGCGATTCCTTTGCGTTATATTCGTAAATCGTAACACGACACGCTTCTATTCGGAGAATCGACGATTCGTAAAGAAAGTATCGAAGAGCTTTTCATCTTGTGCTTTACCCCAAAAATCCAAGCGATTCGAATCGAATCATTTTCACTTTCTCTATCGATGTGTTTATGTTGAGGTCACATTGTTAATTGCGAATCGATTTTATGGATTCACGACATGAGAGATGAAACGAAGCGAATTATTCGCTGAACCGAAAGATCAATTCTCTTCTTGATTTTTAACCCAGCTGAACATAATCTCTGTCTGATTAATAAAATCAGGATAAACGAAGATCTATATAATTAATGAAGTAAATCATGAGCGAGAAGCGATAAGAAGCTGAGTGTAAAAACTGTCAGATTAAGGCTATTAACAATGATGTAATAAATTTGACAGGAGACTTATTAAATCTAAATTAAGTAAAATATTCCTCTCGATAGATTGATCAATCATTCACGAATATAACTTAGCAAAAATCCTGAAATTATTACAGTAACATTCGCCTATTTTCCATTTAAATTGAATATCTATCTTTCCCTTTAATTGGCGATAAATAATATCAGAATTAGACAATCAGTTACAAATGTAATGGCCTTTTCTGGTATTAAATTCCGTTTTACGTTAAATAATGTATGTATTGCGAGTATCGTAGTAAAAGTTTGATATCTCGTTTTATTATATTCTGATTCGCGTAATTACGCATGGAGAGATGTGCAGCGATAACTTTGTGCTCTCCATTGTATCACGGGAACGATATTATAATGACACCTAATAGCGATAATAAGGCCGGGGCACGGTCCGCGCGCACCACACCTTTCGCAATAACGAAGAGTATTATGAAATCCGCGGACAGCGCTGTTATTACTCCGCAAACGAGTATTTACCGAGTGCGCCCACCCTCATCGTTTCCGGTCTCGTCGAAACGAGAAATTCACTCATCATCCGAGCTCGTCCGACCGTGCGAAAATGCAAGTTCTGTACCTCGGAGCTGTAACATTAAGTCAGTTTTCGACCGGAAAACGTGAATCATTTCTCTGATCTTCAAAGCAGGTTTTTTGTACTTAAAACCAAGAGTCGTAATTACACGCGACAATTTTTCGATAAGTCAATTTATTTAGAACGACATAAATATGAATCGGAATTGATCACGAATAAGAATTTTAAGTCAAAATTTATCAGCTTACGATATTTATTGTTTATTTATTTTTTTAAATATAAAATTATTAAAGAATGATAATCGCATAACTGTATCGCGCGATAACGGAAGAGTTAAAAGTTTTATTTCTTGAACTTGCCATAATATCGGAGATACAAAGCTTCGACAAAGTGGGTAATAACGCGCCGTCATAATTTTTCCCGGGCCCCCGTCTGACAAGGAGTTATTATTAATCGGACTATGGACCACTTGAAGATGACAGCGAAGCTTCGTTGAATTTGCATTACCGCTATCCCCGATACACGGAAACTTGCGCCGCGAAACTTCCCTCCGACATGAAATTGCTCTCAGAATCGAAATTGAAGCTTCTTAATATAAATATATCATTCCAATTCAAATCTGTCATATATATATTTATATATTTATACATAAATGTATATACATATATAAAAGAGCTTGTGGAACATAAAATATTATTCTATATAAATAAAAACTTTAAATAAAATGGAAATCACGTTTCATATCATTTATAATTAATCAAAAATTATAAAAATTTCCTTTTAATTATTATAATGTTTATTATGAAAAAATTATGTCCTATCGCTTAATGGGAGATTTCGCTCGATCGACGACAATGTCGCTATACTTCGAAGGAATCTGCCGATCCGGACATTCGCGCGCGGGACTTCCGGAGGAGGTTTTTCGGAAAAAGCACAGAGTTGGGAGGCTCGCATCTCCGACGACGGCAGCCACGAAAAGCCGCGGTGCGTGAAATTGAATTTTAGGTCGCTCGACTTACTCTCGCGCATATTCGCGGCTCCCCAGTATTAACTCCCTTCCCACTAACCCTATTCTCCCGGTCCCGTTCTCGTCCGCGTTCCCGCATATCTCCGTTGCGAAGGGGAAGGTCGGTAAAAAGCGGACTACGAAACGTTTAATCTAAAATTACGAAGACCTTTGAAGCGCCGGACATTTCACTGCCGCTTCTTCTTCTACTTCTTCGCGCGTCAAAGTAATTTCCGTCGAAATTCCGCGAGATGACCGCTGCCGCGACCCTTCCTCCTCGACCCTCCCTCCGTCCCATCCACCTCGTCTTCCATCTCGGGATCCGTCGCAACTGGGTCGACCGCGGTAATATCGCGAATAACGAAGTTTACGGAAGCAAAGACGATATTATTAACTGAAGAAAACGAGTGACGGGGTAAGCGGAATTAGTTTTAAGCGAAATTACCTAAATTGATGTTGAAAAAACATCTGATTAGTAATTAGAAGTTTGAGGCGTAAACTAAATAAATCTTGTTAGCCAGGGCTTGTTTGTCGAATAGTTTAACGATGCCGTCCGCGTCAAGATGTATGACACATCAATCAAAATTATTCTGTGCGAATAAGAATCCATTAACTCGTAATTATTCTATACTCTCATGATTATTTTAGATTCGAGCTTCAATTACAGACTTTGGATTCGACTCTTAACTGGTAACACGAGTCTATTACAATCTTACAACTACAACAGCTGTCAGAAGAATCCGGAAGGAATCGTGAGTATTACCTAAGAAGGATCTCCATCAGTGCTCTTAGACTTAGCTAATAGAAAAGTCCGAATTCTTTTTCTCTCTTTCCCTCTCTTCTTCTCTCTCGCAGTATATCAATAAAAAAGTTTATTAGAAAAAGGACGAGCAAGAGAGAGAGGCAAAGGAGCTGGCAAGATCTCGCAGAATCATTCGCGTCAGCAGTTAAGAGTTAAATCAAGTAAAATCTATTGATTCGAGCGAGAGGCTGACCAATTCAGAAGTGAAAACTACCTCCTCGCCCTTTTCCTCCCGTCCCATCCCTTTCTCTCTCGCACTCGTATATAAGCCTTCCCCTCTTTACCATCTTGTTAGAAATCAGCCTCGCAGGGATCTCCAAAAATGCAGGACGCAAAGACGTGGACGTCGGCGTCGTCGAGGACGACGTCGGCGACGGTGGCCTGTTTTATGCGGACGCTGTGTGTTGGGTGACTTGTGTGTCGGTGTGTGGGGGTTGTGTGGGTGTGTATGTGTATGTGTGTGAGATCAATACGTACTCTAGTTCTCTCTCTTTCTCTCTCGCTCTTGCCCCGTCTGTCCACCCTCCTGCCGTTCCTCCCGCGAGAGAGAGAGAGAGAGAGAGAGAGAGAGAGAGAAAGAGAGAGACAGAGAGAGAGAGAACCCGTCACGACCGAAACCCGACCAGTCCCCCGACCCTGGTTCCTCCGATCCACCTTCCACCACTCTTTCACCCTTGCCGAGCCCGTTCCTCGCCGCTGCCGCCGCCGCCGCCGCCGCCGCTGCTCTCCGCACCCTCTCGCTGCCCTTAAGCCGCCACTGCCTTCTCCTTCGCCTCGTCTCTCGACTACCTTGCACCCCTTTTCGCTCTCTCGTCGCTCTGCTCGCGGCGCGTCTTTCCCTTCTGTGACTATCCTTCCTTTCCGGTCGGGATTTATTGCCGTTATTATTTTAACGCCTCGTGAATGATTCGTATTGAGAGGGTGGACTCGCTCGCTTCGCTTCGCACGTGACGCGTCGTAGAAAACGCACCACCCCATCCGCCCCCGCGAATGAGCGTGCGAGTGAGGAAGGCAGACTGCCGCACACGGGGGGTAGGTAATCCGAAACTCGGTGACTCGACTGGTGTCAGGGGTGTTTTCGGAGCTCGCGCGCGAGCCTGTCGTGATGGCAAAAAAATGGTGGATCCGACGACGCGGGTGGGAGAGAGGGAGGAAGCCGAAGGATCGGTCTCCGGGAGATATCAGGGGCGTTTAACCCGCGGCGCCGGAAGATGTATCTTCCTCCGCTTCTTCGCGCCTCCGTCTCCGATTTCCTCGAGTCGGAGTCCTTGAGGATCGTCGCACATTTTTTCCATTATTCTCCATTACTGCCTGTTCATACACAGTTTCTAGTCGACGACGCGGCCGCGTTATATAAGTTTTTATTCGCCGTATCTCGTGCAGCGTCAACTAATGTCTCAGACATATTACCCGGCAACATAATTAGTTATTGATTAATCAGTTTCTACTTTTTTCCCCGCCATTACATTCGTCCTTTATATTTGCTATCCGCTACAATTCCTTTATTAACCGCGTCTGCCTTTATTTGTACACTTCCTCTTACACTCCTTCCACGCGACTGCACGCTATTTCGGTCTATCGATCCGACAATTCATTAAAGTTCCACGCCATCGGTCGATCAAATCTGCGGTTTTAGTGTCGCGCCGTTTGAATTCACTCGGAACGAAAAGCGCGATCGCCCCGACCAGAGGAATTTTATGTCCGAGCAGGAAGCGGGGATCGACTCTATTTACGAAAGCGCGGCGATTTTATGAGATTCGATGACACTCCATGATAAAAATATGACAACGTCGTTTTCTTCAAGGGTTCGTATCGGCTCCCGAGTGCGTTTGAAGAGTGACAACAAGTCGCGTATTGTTTTCGGTTAAAATCTTAAAACGAGCGCAAATGCGAAACGGACGACTCTCGCGAGACCGAGCGTCTTTATGCGCGAAATGAGAAACAAATTCTTCTGAGCGAAAATAACGTAACGCTGTTGCAATCAGTTTGATTTAAAGCGCGGTAACACGAGACATCTTGACATTTTAATCAAGAGAAAATCGAGTCGGAAATATTGCCTGTTCACGAGACGCGCCTATTAACAAAATACCTCATATATATAGAGGTCCGTGTATTTTCTCGCCCGTCTGATATATCTTCACGCTGCCGTGCCCCGTTTTATGACTTGGGCAGAAAAATGTCAAGGCAATTATTTATCGAGAAATTGCCGCGATACGCATAACGGTGTTTTAATGAGAGCGACGCTTTTTAGACCCGCAAACGCGGATACAAAACTAGGACCATTTACTCGATACGTATCGGAATATCGCACTCGAGATAGATTTTTCATAATGGAAAATGATCCATCTCGTAAAGAGTGAAAATCTGCGAGTGTTTTAAACCGCAAGAGAACGAAAGCATAATAAATAAAGTGATTTATTTTCTACTCTGAGATTTTTTCCTTCAACTTGGAATATAGAGAAGCAAATAGAAAGTAATAATAAGAGCATTAAGTAACAATGCAAAAAAATTTTAAAGAGAGAGAGAGAAACTACTTTTATACTTGAGGAAAAATCCAATAAAGCAAATAGAAACAAGATAAAATCAATAAAAAATATTACAAGGACGTTTCACGTATTACATAAATAAAAGAAAAGGAAGAAATTAATTGCACGTATCAAATTAAGATAATGAGAGGTAAAAAAAAGGAACTTGAGGGAGAAAATTAAAAAGAAAGAAAGAGAAAAAATAGGATATATCACAGGATTTTTTTAATTTTTTTTAGGGACTAGTTGTGTGCGAATTGTGGACATCGTTCTCCACGATTGTTGCCACTACCGTCATTATTGGAATGAGATAACTGGAGAAAGGTGTTAATTTTCAGGAGGAACTCCAAAATAGGAGTCGAGGAAATTTTGATGTCGCGCTCACAGTAAATCTTTCGCGCGCGATCCCGTGCGCTTTAAAGAAGTTCGTAAATACCCTCCCGCTTCGACGCGATGTTGTATTTTTATTATGTGTACCAGCTCGGGAAGGTCTAAGTATAGCACAATTTTAGATAATTTTATATAAAGGAAAACAGATATATATATATATATATATATATATATATATCTAATAAAGTTGAAAGCTGCTAATGCTCTCACCAGAAAGAAAGATGTATGACAATATTTTGCGTCAATATTTATAGCGTAATGCGACAATATTTACGCTGGTATTAACTTCGCTGCCACCGTCTATTGGAGTCCTGTGGAGTATGAATATACGGCGAATATTCTCTTTTTTTTCATTCTTTGTTATATATTTTATTTCCCAAAACGTTTTCGATTGCAGACAGTTCATGGCGCCTGATTTTTTTTTCCATAGAAGTCGTCTATTTGTGAGTTGAAACTGTTCGCAGATGATACTGCCATAAGAACTCGTACTCGTGTCGTAAAACCATGTCGTAAAGAATCGGCGCTTGTCGAAGACAATGTAAATGGGAAGACGTACACGCGGGATGGTTTTTATCGTGAAAAGCACGGCGGCGGACAATCGGATAACAGCTGGAAGTGATTAAAATTTCAACAGTCGAGTTACGAATCGCGTGCATTAGGCTGTATCCGATGGGAGAAGCTTGCGAGAGAACAATGGGGGGATATTAATTCCGTTTCTCTCGCGGCACTCGCGAGAAGAGAAATGCAAATTATTTGAGTACACTGTGGAGACCCGGGGGTTTGTTAAGTACAGTCGCTACCCACCGTAACATTTTGCCTTCTCGCGGAGCGTAGACTGAAAGAAAAACTGATCGGATGGAGCCCGACCTAGAATAGGTCACTCTAAAAACCCGCGTCCAATTTGTAATTTGCGAAACACGAAGGAGGTCCCGCTAGGGGGGCAAGTATCCGACGGTTTGTATCTCGAATCTATTGTCGCTTAATGAAACGGCTTGTCTCTTAATTATTTTATTTTATTTCGTATTATTCATTTTCGTAGCCGCGGATCATCAGCGGCGCATACCGAGAATACCCGCGCCCCACGTCGCGATTAGGTATTTCTCAGGGGGACGTGAGGCACATATCGCGACATATTTAATAAACGACTGTATTTTGTGGCACCGCTGGGGCTGCCAAATTGCGACTCGCGCGGAATTACAATTCGTGCGAGCACCCTCGAAGTACAGAAGCCACGGACGTTGCGTGTCGCGCGTGAGACGGGACTTTAATTTGCATTGTATAGACGTAGTCGGCGTGTTCCTCGCGTCGCATAACGCAGAAGACTGCGAAACGAGTTTCTCACACCTCTCCTTTGATCCGTTCTCCTCTCTTTTCCTTCTTCCTAAATCTTTTCTAGCCGCAGATCTCTCGCCATACACGCGGCAAAGCGTAGCTCCTCGCACTACACTGCTACTTTTGCTCACATATATTTTTGTCTTTTTTCTTTAATTTTTTAATATTTTAATCGACTGGTCCGAAAACATTGCTTCAGCATTTCCTAGAAGTGAACTCGGCGAGATCGTTTTTTCTCGCGAAAAAAATCGACCGGAAGTCAACAGATATGATCGATAATGAGGAAGCGATAATAAAGAGGATTTTCGCGAGAGCTGTCGCACACGGAGATGAAAATCGGTTAAAGCATTAATTACTCGTCGACGAACGCGTTATGGTCGCGATGGCACCAAAGCCATTCTGAGGGATATCGATATCTGTGAGAAGGACGCCGTACTCGCGTGTGAAAACTCATGATAAGCGTATCAGAGGGATTTCATTTTTATATAAAATCACGACATTTTGTATGATCACGTTTTTCATTATACGAAATCGTGTTTCACGTCATATTTTTTCATGAATTTTTTAATAGGTCTTCAATAATGAATTTTGCAAATTTACTTTATAACGGCTCTTACAAGAATGCCTTCCTTCTTCAAAGGGAAGCTTTATTCATAGATTGACTTTTCACTCCGATAAGTTTACAAGTACATGCTTACGAAAAGATATCGATAGCCCGACTTTCATTCCGACTCAATTTTGCATTAAAGAGACGTACCTCCTTGCGTGCAGATTAAAATAATCCAAAGTAGACTGTTGCGATAAAAAAAAATCGCGATTGATTCAGTCATGTTTAACATGTTGATTACGAGGTAAACAATCGTGTTACACGCAGACCGGCCAGCAAGTAAATTCGCGCAAATTTCCGCAACGGAGAAGACTGATGATTAATTTGGCGCCATCCGCAAGCTCGACGCGCGAGTAAATAATTAATAAACTAATTAGCATCGATCCGCTTATGCACAATCTTCTCCTGACCTCGCCTATCGCGACGTCGATCGAAGGTTGCGGACTTGCTCCCCTCGTTCTTCGATCCACAAGTCCCTTTTCCTTCCCCCCCTTACATAATACTCTTCCCTTACATAATATTCTTCTTCATGCACACTTTTCATCCCTCTTCCTCTCGCTCTCGTTAAATCGCGCGTGCCTAGGAGGGCTTTTAAGACTCATGTATTCCTACACGACATCGCTCTATGTACATATACACACACATATATATATATATATATATGTATATAATATATGTAAAATATATAACCGTATGAGAGAGAGTATACAGATTGCCGCGCCTCAAGTTCCGAAGTTGCACATTTTGAGACGTATTAAAGATAAGAAAGACGACAGGGGAGAACGATTTCAGTTTCGAGAGCACTATCGGACCTTTTTCTTCCGGATAGATACCCTTTGTGAGTTGGGGTATATTTTTTTTTCTTTCTGTCTTGAACGTCTTTGAGCGCCAGACACGTGTGTAGGCTTTAAATTATATTCACTCAGAGCGCCTCTGGCGCTCAAGCCCCGTTAAGACTTTCGGAGATATACGCGACGTCGGAACTCGAGATAAGGCACCCCATACACGTGCGGTATATTATACACACGTATACAACTATGCGGTAGGCATCGACTAGTGATCTCTCTCTCTCTCTCTCTCTATGATGCTATGCGCGCTGTTCCACGTCGTTCCGCGCTTTTTCGCGTCTGTTTTCCAATCCCCTTTCGGAGCGACGACGGTTGCCAAGTCATCTCTTCGGCCCCTCGTTCGCTCCCGCCAGTGCTGTAGCAGTTAGTTAATTGCCGTTAATCAAGGACCGCGTCGAGGCGGCACTGTCATTTACGTTCGTACCGTAGACGTGGCTCAAGGCGACGAACAATATCGAAACAGAGGCGACGGATAATTCAGCCATTTGATTTAGAAAGCAACTCAATTTTCTCCAAGCTCTTTAAACTTTAAATATATATATATATATATGTACTGACAAATTATAAGAAAAGTTATTTAGTAATGTTAATTCCAGGTTTCAAACTTTCAGATCTGAATCATATTATTTTAAATGAAAGCAAACGGAAAAAGAATTTATTGGTAGAAATCGCGGATCGAGAAAGAATGCTCACAGGTGCTCAAAGGGGCAGAAAATAGGGAGGAAACGCAAATGTAGTATCAGCCATGGTAGGCCAGTCCGTGTCGAATTATCTATAATACCATTATCTACTGTAATACCGTTAAGCCATGGTTACGAGCGACTGCTGCAAACGAGGTTTTGCTGCGCGACGAGAACTGTCACCGTGACCGGGACCAGGAGCCGGAGTTGCCGGCCGCACAAGCCACGACCGCAGGACCGCTACGTCCACGTGCTCTCCTCTGTGCCTCGATGTCCTTAAATGGACCTGTCGATCGAGAGCGAGGGACAAGGACGAGAGAACGGAAATGGAGAAAGAAAGGGACGTGTCAATGTGTATGTGTGTGTGTATATGTGTATAAAATAACGCGCGATCGATGTTCTCTTTGCCGATGGAATTTAGAAAAACATAGGCGAGATGACGGGGGTAAGGTAAGAGAGGAGGTTGGGAGGAAATACGGGCGGCAAGAGGAAGGAAAGAAGAGAGAGAGAGAGAGAGAGAGAGAGAGAGAGCGGAGAATCCCATATCGGTAAATTGACGTGCGATCGACATGTTTCTCTAACATCCATCGCCTGCAAAGAGGATCGGAGGCAAAGATAGATTGGAGAAAAAAGTCTAACTCCGTCCGGGTTCGGTAGCGTAAATTTCTACTACGACCTGCCAGCCGTTCGATCTTCTTGACCTCTTGAAACTTGTCCACTTAACCCTCGACTACTGTGGCGTATTTGCCAAGAATTTCAGAACAAATCGGACATCGCCGCAACTGCGAGATGCAATTTATCGACTTCGATATCAGGAGTTCTCCGCTACATCTGTAAATCGTGAGTGAGTTAAACGCGCGAATCGGCCGCATTTCCTGGTCGATTACCTCGCTCGTCGCGTTTTCTTACATCTCCGGCACATGTAAGCGCGCGCTACGCCGTAATACCCGTTCTTTTTTTTTTTTCTCATCCTTCGCTCTCTCGGTACACACGCACGCGCTCGTTGCCCCTCGGCAAACAACATCTCCTTTCTAATTTACACACACATATACGCACACGGCCGAGTATATTCATCATGCGTGTATCCACGCGGGCGTGTACACGGATACATACATGCAATCACGCGCGAAAGAAAATCGAAAGTAGGGGAAATTCTCCGAAGGACGAGGAAAACTCTCGATCACCCGCGATCGATAATTCCCCCTCTATCTTTTTTTATCTCTCTTTTTCCCGAGACTCTCCTTCCTGTTCGCTATTTATTTTATATATATATACATATATATATATATATATATATATAGTACCTATATCTTTTCATCTATGTTATTTATGTACCTTCTTTCTCCTTTTCTCGCGACGAGGATGCTCTGCGAATGGAACCTTCCTTTATTTTCCATATTTCTATCTTACAAGTGTAAATTAGTAACAATCGCGTATTGGACAATGTTTAACAATACAATTAACACACGATGAAGCTAGACGCTTCTTTCCTTCTCGTTTTTCCTCTTTCTCTCTCCGTGACGTGCGACAGGCACACCCTATTCTCCTGCACGATTTCCCGCAATTACGACGACGACGACTACCTTCCTTTTCCCTTTCTCACCTATTATCTTTCTCTCTTTCTTTATCTCTCCGGCTCTCCTTCCCTTTCTCTCTATATATATTCCTGCAGTGATGATTGTGCCCTTCCGCCACGCCGTTTGCTATTTACCCTCCTGTGTACCATTCGTTTTTTCCTCGCATTTTTCTTACTCGGTTTTTATCGCACAGACCTTAGACTTGTAATCGATTGGGCGAAATGCATTTCTTAACTACGGAAGAATTTTTCCGGTAAAATGTCGGAATTTCCATTACGATTAATTCTCGGATAGAAATAGCGTTTTTAATTTCATAACGCACGTCTCTTTGAAACAACTGGTGGTTTTTTCTTATATTTAGAAAAACTAATTATGATGGATATACAATTGAATTAGATCTTCAACTAACATCGCAATATTTTTTTCATATTTTACTTATATGCGGCACACATTTACTTTCTAATTATGTCTGCAATGCATTTTCTCGTGCATAACGCGCGTTTGTAATTTTTCAGAGTAGATTCTAGCGAGAACACTTTAGCGGTCCCGCTAGACTAAGTAAATAGCAAAACGGTCGATCGGTATGGACGATCGTAACTCATCTCGAAACAATTTCTCCTCCGACCGGCGTTTTCTCCGCGCCCATATGATGCACTTATGTCCACATGAATATAGATGCGTTCGTAAAATATAGCTGATACTAACGGATACTAACATAGCTGCGTTCTCAAGAAATTCGTTATATACTTGGCTTTTTTGAAATAATAAAGATTCAAAATAAAATATTTGATTACAAATTTTAGCAAAATTTAAATGATATTTGAGTCTCTTTAATCTGCTAATGATAAATAAATAAACTTGTTTGATAAAATTGTGTCGTATATATTAAAGCTATATACATTTATTTGTTTTATAATTTATATAAAATTTAAACTTTTTTATTAAAAATATAGAAATTATAATAGTTTTAATAGACTCTGTGCACATAAGAGTTAAAAGAGTTGAAACTTTAAAATAAAAATAATTACAAAAAGTAAGGAATAAATTTCCAATGGCAAAAAAAATTGACAAGTTTTAGATTATAAATTTGACTTTCTTAACTTTTGATTCGATTCGTTTTATCTGCCATCGTAGATCTGTCGAATTGAAACAAGATTCGCATATACGAATCGAGCAAACGAATTTTTTGGACTCACGCGATGGACGTTTCTCCGAAACATGGCGTAACAAATTATAATCGGATTCGGCGACGATTAATCAAAGCGCGACGCTCGCACTCTGACTCAGCACCCTTAAGGCGCGACTCAGCTTTTCGATCCTGTTTCATTCTCTCCTAGCCTTTCGTATGGATCGAAGTTAATTGCAAAATTATGCTCCTCGGAGCTTTGCCTCTTTGATGTAATTAGGCCGTATTTGCCTGTCGACAATTTACCCAGTATTAATTATTAACGAGATTGTGAAACGTTCGTTCGTTTATTTCGAATTCTCTCGAGTCCGGTTAAATGTTGCATTTGAAAACCGTTTAATTCGAGAGATATTAAATAATAATCAAAATGACAGGCTTTTTGACTTTGTTTTCTTTGAATACAAAACAAAAAAAACTGAAATATAATTATGGTAACATAAATATAACTGTGTATGTATGTGTTTTGATAATGTGTCTATCTCTTTTTAAATCTTTAATTATCCGAGTAAAAATCCGAGCAGGTGTTTTTCATAAATGCAAAACTGAGATAAACGGTCGAGATCGAGGCTTTTGCAATTATTTCTACGGAATTTACGATTGAAGATAAGATAGGAAAGGCGACGAGAAATCTATGCAGAGAGAAAGAGTGAGAGAAAGGGGTGGGCCAAGGAATTACCTCCATCTCGTCGAACCAGAAAGAGTCGTCGTCGGCGTCACGGCTCTTATTCCTCGAGTCGAATCACATGTTATATCTCCGATCGGAACATATGTGACACGCAAGATGTTTCCCGCCAGCGTGTCTCGTGCAAAATGCGATCGCATCAACGTGAACAAATTGCGTGTACAGTCTATTTTTACTCATGTATGGACGTGTGTGACGTGAATGTGCGCGTGTACGATCTTAAGATCGAGGACGAGACGATCCGCAAAAATCGAACCGTCTGCGGTTTTCTTCCATGATGGCAGATATATACAGATATATTTCACGGGAGGCTACCTTTGGTGGGTCTTTCTTCCTTCCGATTTATTTTTTCCTCCGTCACTCTATCCGGCCTTGCGTGGCTTCGCTCGGCTCAACAATGAGAAACAACACGAACAATTAACGAGGTTTTTTTTTAGGCGGTGGGCGAATTTGTGCGTATCGTGTGATCTCCTCCTACATTCCCTCTCGTCAATTCGTCCCTCTTTGTCTTCCTCTCCTTCCGCACTGTATCACGCGATTGAGAACTTTCCCTCTCTTCTTCTTGTTCTGCATGATCGAAGACATCCTCTCCTCTTGTTCCGCGCTTTATTTTACGTAATCGAGGACGTCCTCTTTCTCCTTGCTCTACGTTTTATTTTACATCGAAGATGGTGGTTGCATGCGCATGTGTGTATGTGTGCATCCGTGTCGTTGGATACTTTCCGCCGATCTCTTGTTTTTTTTTTCTCGTTTCGGGGAAGGGTTACACCGAGTCTCTCGTTACACAAGAAGAACGAAGCCGTCCCCTCGAAAACTCGACTTTTCTTTGGTTACTATGTCCTACTATTCTTTCGTTACTACACCCTGCATCGTTCGCGTTCTTTTGTTGATCGTATCCCCTTCGATGTTTTTTCCCTCCCCGCTCGCCCCGTTCGAGTAGCTTTAACTTCGTACACTTTTGTTTCCTAAACTACTTCGTATCTTCAATTCGATGGACACATTCGTAGGATTTTATTTTTTGGTCAACTTTTCCGTAAATCAGATAAACTTTGACTGTGTCCCGACTTTCTTCGCGTTCGTTTAGAATTTTCGTTGGCGCAATTAATTCTTATCCCCACTCCCTGAAATTGACTCGCAATTTTTCTGCTCTCGTGATAGATGAAGTAATCTTATTTTTAGATTACATCCCTAGATACTACATCTCGAAATATCCCAAGAGTGAATGCACGAGCTTCCAAGTGAAATCGTCGAGCGAAATAAAGGACAAAAAGATAGTCGGTAAAGCGAGCGAGCGAAAAGAACGAAATGAAGAATGGAGTGATAAAGGAAGAAAACACGATCGAATCGAATTTGAAACGTAATAAATCTGTTGCAAACTCGACAGGGAAAAAAAATCGATGACGCTTGAAATCACGACTAGCCTAAAAGGAAGTCGAAGTCCTGACATTTCTTCGCGTGAAACGAATCACCAATGTGATCTCGCGCGACCAATCTCCGCGCCGTCCACCGCCGACATCACCTTCCGCATGGTCGATCTCGATAATCGAACGCATCGCATCGCATCGCATCGCGTCGCGGCGATGCACCCGAGGATCGGAAATGCGGAACGCAGGACGGAAGCTGAGATTTTCTCGGAATTTCGCGTGTTTTCGCTTCCCCGACGCGGAAAAAAAGTCGACTCTAAAATTTTTCCTCTTTCACTCTTTGACCCTCTTCTCCACCCTTCTCGGCCTCGATCGGCAAAATCATCCCTCTCCTTCACTGTCCGACGTTTCCTCGTATCGTTCGTCATTTTCTCGTTCTCGTTTCCACGTTTCTCTCTCAGCCTATTATTGTATTTCTCCTTCTCTTTAATTCTCTCTTTATTTTCCAATCCTATTTCCTATCCTTCAACTCCTATCATTCGCACAAATACATATACACGTACATACACGTATACACACACATGCATACACCCTCTCCACTTCGACTCAGTTCTTGTTTACAGGTCTATGGTTTAATATTTACGATTATTATTTGCGGTAATGTCTAAACGAACACATATTATATCTCGATAACGTGCTTATTTATCATCCCGTGCCACACATTTTTTTACACTCTCTTCTCCCTCCAGCAGGTCCACATCGGCTATATAAGAATATACCAATCCTCCTCCTCCATACGTTCAAAATACCATCCTCTCTTTCTGGCCGAAGAAACTACCTATTTACGGTTTTTCTCTCTTTAATATGTCACCTCATTAAAGTTTAACAACTTATACCCCAATGTGTATGTGTTCTCTTGTGTGCCTATACCTCTGGTTTTGTCGGTTTTTGCATCTATTCTCTTTTATCACCCTTTCTTACACACATACACATACATACACAAAACACACACACACACACACACACACACACACACACACACACACTCACACACTCACACACATACTCTTTCTCTCTCTTCTTTCTTATTTTTTCATTCTCTCACTCGCATCGTGTGTAACGTAATTTAATATATAATAATAATTGTGTCGTTATCATTCTATCGTTTACTTTAACGTTATTCTTCAATCGTTTCTCTTTATATATATAATATATATTTATATATATATTTATATATTTATATATTTATATCGTTTACTCCATTATTTAATCTTCATTATTATTTCTCATCATTATCATTATTGTTAACTATATTATTATTCATTATTTATTATTTTATTTTGTTTTATTCATTATTATTGTATTATTATCATTATTATTAGCTCTAGACATTACGTTTCCTTCGTTCTCGGTTGTTCTTGTTTTGGTGGTTGATGAAGTTGTTCTTTGTTATTCTCCCTTTCCTCCCTCTTTTGCTCTAGTCGACGGAACCGAAGTCGTCGACGAGACCGGCCCGCGCTCCTCCACTTGATTCTTGGATCCTTTCACACCCTGCTACTTCCTCACTATCCTCGCAATGCTGATGTTCTTTCTACCCGTGCAATATCTCGGGGGACATCCTTCGTATACTTCCTCGTATTTCGCCCGACGTTTCGCTACGTCGATCTGCCCTCGATCGAGTTTCGCTTCGATCGAGCCTGCGTGCTTCTTGAATACTCTCTGGCACCGTGGAGACAAGCTCTCGCGGATACCCCACGATAGAAGAAAAACCTGTACGATCCTGCGTATCCAGGAAAGCGAAGCTGTCCACTCTATGGCGGGTCCTTCCTGGATATCGATTTGGCCGAAATTTCCACGTCCATCCTGAGAACCCTGGTAAGATCTCTTCTTCTCCCGCGTCGTTGACGTGTCGCCTCATGAGTCGCCGAACGTTTCCTCCGAGGGACAAGCTCTGTGTACTGGCCGCCTGTCGATCCGCACTTTCGCCACCGACGCCACAACCACCACCAATCGCGACACCGACACTTTGCCACGAACTTAAGGAACAGCTCGAGGATAGCAATCGACACGCGCAAGACGGACCACTGGGACGCGACGCCGCAGCGACGAAGGAATTTCCAGCGGAAATGCCGGCTGCTGGACCTCCTCCAGGACCTCCACCACCACCATCCGCGACAACGGCACTTCATCACCGCCCGTCCGGGCATCCCGTGGACGAACAGGAGGCAACGCACGACGGCAAGCCGGTATATGCCGATCGAGCGTGGACCGAAGGAAACGCGAAGATCGTTGAAAACCCTTCTCAGGACGAACGCGCCCGAAAGGAGCAGACCGGAGCCAATCAGCCGGAGGAATCCGGAGGGGCTCCAGGACATGGCATTGTACTGCAGCGCGTTCGCGGGAAGGGTGATTAGGATCGAACAGAGCCAGAAAAGTTGAAGGACAATCGGCGGGCTCGGTCGGCCGGGCGAGGACGCGCTCGATATCGAGCCGATGCGGCCGCTGCCGCAGAACGCCGTGTCCTTTTGGCCGACGGTGGTGGTCGCAGGTGTCGTGGTGCTGGATGAGGAAGGAGCGGTGCTGGTATCCTGGTCGTCGCCGTCGTCGGGGAGCTTGCGATCCGTGGACGTTTCCGGTTGGCCCGCCTGCGAGCCCGGACCTGTGGTCAGAATAATGACCGGACCATTGGCTTATGACGGATTATGCTGATCAAAGAAATAAAACGGACAATTCTCCAGCTTTTCTCGATATCGGAAATTAGATTAGTTGGCCAAAGAGTATTAAAACAGAGTATTTAAAAACAGATAATTCTATTCTTGCAATCTCGAAGTATATTCTATTCTTGCAATCACGAATTTAAATATCCGCATAATTTAAATAGTTGAAAAAAAATTAATACTGGGAATAATTATAAATTTAAAAAATGTAAAAACTAAGAATTTTTTAACTTTCATAAAACTCTTCTCGAAATTATTCTTACAATTGTTTTAATCACTCGTTGATTTTCAGAGTTCTTGTCGGTGCTTACCTGTAGATTGAGGGGGGTTCATCTCGCATCGGGGTGCCGTCGCGGGGTCCTGGAACTTGCCGTGTTTCCACGGCTCCTTGCATCTGGTGCAGATACCGTCTTTGGTATCTTCCGAGCATACGTGGAAGCAGCACTCATCATCACTGATGCTGTGCAACGCCCTCGTGGCCTGCTCGCCGGTCTCGGGAATGTTCGGGTCTGAAATCATTGCGTTTTCCAACGACCTCGTGCACGGACGAACGCACACAATGGTCATTCTCGTCACAACCAAAAGGAATTTGTCGGAGAAAGGAGGCGGCAGGAAGCACGTTTTGGAGAACACATATAAAGATTCGCGAAGCGAATCAAAGTAATTATTTCTCAATAATTTCTTTTGAACGAGAAGGAGGGAAAAACGCTCGGGTAAATACACGAGATGTTGAATAGTACATTAAAGATTAAAAGGATTATAAAAGAGTCGCAATTCCGTAAACACACAATTCAGTGAGCGATTATCTCTGTGCTCGCGTGTCTCCTATTATCTTCAACACGATTTTGTCGCACAGCGGCAGGAGTTTGGATCTAGTTGATTAAAAGCGGATTAGTTGGCACGTAGCCGCTGACAACTCACCAGATTTACTGTAAAGGCCAATTATCAATTAATCCAAGATCGATCTTCCCAAGGACAATTCTCGTTCGCAACTAATTGGCAATCGACTCTTACGAAGAATTGCGAATCAACGACGTGCCAACTTACCTACCATATCTGTCAATTAGATTTTCGTCCTCTCTATGCGACAAACATCGCAAATAACAGCACAACTGTCCAATAAATTAAATTTGTTCTCTATTTTATTTTATTCTGTGCTTCTGTCCACATATTTTTATGAGCTACAGTTATACATATGCTTCTTTGTATTTAATTTCATCTCTGGCAAGGCGTATACCGATACACCAGGTGTCATTTTAATATTTTCCATTTCTTCGCGTTCCAGATTTGTCGCGCTGCTAAGATTTACGTAAACAATGAAGAAAAAAGAAAAAGAGATATTTCCGCTAGTCATTACGGAAATGCGACAGCGAAAAGTGAAGGATTGAACTGCATTCGGGTCAGGATTACGTCGGACGGTCTTGGAGTGCCAGCGGGTGCAAAGGAATGAAAAAATGCCCGATAAAGCGTCCAATCTTCCAATAACCACGCGACACGCGTCCTATTTAATACAGTTTATATCCAAACGCGGCGACGCTTCTCAGTCATTTACGACCCTCGCGTGGATGCAGGAAAAAAAAGGAGGTACTCGACGGTTCGCCCGGTGTGCTCGGATATATTAACCCGTTGCGCTCTGTACGGCGATATAAAACGAAAGTAGGGACACTTTATAAGCAATTACACGGTCAATTACTTTTACTGTAAAAGACGTGAATCATGGTATTGTATCGTATCACACGCTTATCCTTTTCTTCATTATTTTAATAATTGTTATGTCGTTACGCATTATGTCGTATTGTCAAGCTGAAACATTTCTTAATAAGTATATTTCAAATTTCTCTCTGTCATCTCGCGACTTTTAATACAGTCGTATCGGAATATCCGCAGCACCGAGCGCAAAGAGTCAAGATTACCAAGTCAACGGAGTCGACAGTGAAGCGTGTCATGCTGGCAGAACGACAAAACGTCAGATAACGAGGTATCGTGCTACGGGGATAACGCTGTGCGTAAAAAAATGTGCTTCTGGAAGCACAGAGACGCGCACCGATCTGCTGAATGAAAAGAGAAGAAAGAATTTGCATTACCCGTTATTGAAAAATTATGGACACGAGTCTGAAATGTCATTGATCATGTTACGGCGTCGCGCAGTATGACGATAATAATTTACACGAGTACGGGACGCCTCTCCCCTCATAAGGCGTCCGCATTGTTTCGCGGAGCGTTATGCAGAGCGTTCCACCACGGCGACCGTTTATGCGCTTATGCGTATCCTCATGCAAATTTACATGCCGCGGACTTAGCGCTACGACGTGAACGCCAAAATGAACGTTCGCCGTCGTCGTGAACAAGAGAAGGGGCTGATGGCGACGTGACGGTTGCCTCGTATTATTCCTCGCAAACTTGCGAAGCAAGCAGGGTGCCAACTGAACATTTGTACCCTTCTTCGAGATGCCTCGTTAAACGAGAGAGAACGATTGAATTAAACGAACACTTCGACTAACTTTCGACAAAGACGCGTTTCATTCTGATTAACGTCTTGTTTTTCTCTTTTCTTTTCTCATTTTTTTTTTACCTCTGCAAAGAAAAGTGGGTTCGCCGGCGTATTGCGTGGGGTATGAGGGGGCACGATCGCCCGGAAGGAAGTAGGGGCAACGTTGCTCCACGGTCTGGCAAAAGGATCGGCAGGGCCTTAATCTGCTGCCCTCCGAGATTTCTTTCGGACTCCTGTGAGCAAAGTAAGGCACCAGGGAGCTGCACACCCATTTCCTATACGCCTCCTGCAATCAGAATCATCGTGCATTGTTAGTAAATGTTATTCTATGATTTTCTATAACATACAATTTAATTATTCGTAAAGAGATACGAGAGAGACAATATATACATGATTTGAAATAAAATAAAAAATTTTATCAACCATCTTTACGTAAATTATTCGCGGCGCAAAATTTCATACTTGCTTGATTATTATTTCGTGTGAAATAAAAGAGCGCACTAAACTTGCGAGAAAATTTTATATTATGGGGTGAAGCTTTTAATACGCGCTCTTCTACGCTTAGTTTTCCCATGCTATTCAAGATGCGGTTAACGCGAAAGCGTAGAATAAGGAAGTGAGAACCGGGTAAACTAACGACTTAAAACGCATTAAGCTATTATTCCTCCTAGTCTTTCAATTAACGTATTTTCCTATTAACATGAAGCTTTCCTCCGTTTGTCAGAAACATAATAACATTTTCTTAAAAATGTTGTTGAAATATACGAATAAGGAAATCATTATCAGTACAACAATTTCTTTTAGATAATAATTGCACTGTTTTGAAATAATTTTATTTGAATCACGTTAGTAAATTGCTCTTACAAGACTGAAATATTTTTATGTTTTAGCCTACAAGATTGTATATTTTAGCCTATAAATTGTATATTTTATATATTTTTATATGTTAGTGGGCTTTGTATACTAGTACCTATCTGTATATTAAGCAAAATCTGTATATTAAGTCAAATTATCAGAACTTAACGAATAAAATATGAAAATTATTTACTAATTTTTTGCTACTTTTTACTTCTAAAACTAATTATTTTGCTTTAGTTTTTCGAGATGCTCAACAGCTTAATATTCAGCTATCGAGCCAAATATGTGAAAATAACCAAATGTGAAAATAACGTATGCAGTCAAAGTCAAAGCAAAAAATTAATAACACCAAAATTTTTTACTTTTTCTTTGCTATTATTTACTTCCACAATTTTTATGTTCTAGCAGTGGCGGACGCGCGCTATTTTTCATTATTATTATAATTTTTGTAAATATTTAAGATTAAAAAATGTTTAATCTCTTAATCTTTTTTGACAACCTCAAAACTGTCACGATCAAAACTATCAAACTGTCAAAACTATCACGATAATTGTCACATCTCAACGCTGATAGTTACTCTCGCAGTATGAAGTGACAATTAGCATCGCGGAAAAGCGGTAACAATTAAATCTCTAGATTTTCTTTTTAAGAGAGAATTGTATTTTTATTTATTTATTGTATTATATTTTTTACATATTCGGTAAGGTATGTAAAACGTTTATATGTGTTGAGAATGTCACAACGACTACAAGTTTTATCGTCAGCTTATCGATTGCAAATTGATACATTCGTACTTATCATAAGTATATGCTCAAATAAAAATTGCGAGCTGTATTGAAAATCGAATGTGTTTGAAATTCGAGTAAAAGCCCCTGCAAGATGATTCCATCGTTTGTCCCCGAGGAGATCGTGGGAGGTAGGTCGGATCCGTTTATAAAACGGAAGTTGACGGCGAAAGGGCACCGCGGAAGAAGAAGAAGGCATAGCGCCGATGTCAATGTCGATCTATCCATCCATCCACTCAAATTAGCTCCTCCCGCGAGACAGACCGGCGGTTCACGAGCGCCCTTTTCGAGGACTATTTGTCAAATATCAAGGATCTTTGAGGTCAGCCGGCGTTGTTAGAATAGGCAATAAGACGGGTGTTTGACCCACATAGCCGCCCTTAAACATGAATATCACGCTAGTGCACATCCTCCCGAGAGCATGCTATAATTACATACCGACTCCGCAGAATCTTTTATCTACCGCCAGGCTGTCCCCGGAATCTCTATCGGGTGCTCCGCCGTGAAACACGCTAGAAGCCAGAGCGAACGTACTGAAATTTCTTGGAATTTAAAGATACGAAAAAAAAGAACAGTGGAGTTTCTGAAGTTCAGAAATGAATTCACGTGATAGAATTAGCTCTAATCGTAACTGTCGCGGGAGAAAGATGGACGCGAATTAATAGCAGATACTTCTTGCTTTCAGATGATGGATGAAAAAATAGTCCCGGCGAAAAAAATTTCTTTGCATAATGCGCGCTGCCTTTCAAAGTTGTCCAACTTTGAACTTCTCCTTTTATATCTTCAACCCTGAGGGAGATACAGGTGACCTGCTTCTAATGGATCTACCCTGCATACCGGGACGAGAAAACTTGATCCGCGACGAAATTTGTCGTCGGTCTTTCCCGGTCGACGCGAATTTAAATCGTGTACTCGCCGTTTAGCGAAACCTTTTGATTTTCAACGAGCTGTAAGCGATTAATCACTAGATAAATTCTTTACCGAGCGAGAACGAATCGAATGGCGCAATTAATTTTTCGCCACAGGGAGCCTGAATGTAAATCATGAAAAGAGATACAGAGAGCCTCGTTCTTGAAACACCCGATAGACTCCGCGACCCTTTCGCGACGTCCCGTGAAGAGAGTTTATTAAATTCACAGTGTAAATTCGCGCTCGCGTCCAGAAAAAGCCGAGACGTTGAAAGCAACGCGAGTTCAACGCTGTTGAAACGTCACTGCTCTCCGCCGGGAAAACGTTACACATTAGGAACTCCGTGGGGATAAAAGAGCAGCAGTATTGTAGCAAAAGTATAAGCAAAGCTAGGACAGGGTCTACAGGGTCGGATTTATAAATAGACTAACCAAAGTACAGCTTTGAGTCTCGTCCCGAGGGGCCTCGCGCCGCGTCTTAAAAGCCTGTTAATAATTAATGCAGATGTCTCCAACTTTTTAAACATTTCGCTTCGGATTACGCAATTTATTACGTCGCAAATATTATTAATTATTTAAGATACATTTAAAAGCGATGACATTTAGGCTAATCAAAATACAGCCTAGAGACTCGTGTCTCAAGGGTCCCTGCACTATCTTAAAAGCCAAGTATAAATAATTCAGGCGTCTCCAACTCTTTCATTTCATTGCCGGATTATATGGAGATTACTTCGTTGGAAATCCATTGAAAGATATTTCTCTTAAAATACATTTAAGAGTGATGATATTTAGAAGTCTGCGCCTTCGAAAGTGGCGTGCTTTAAAATAAAATGTTCAAGTCTGAACTAAGCTGCATCTTTTCTCTTTCATTCGTAAACAGATATTTCCGTGGAGGAAATGTGGATACAATTATACAATGGCATCATTCGCGCGTGTATTGTTAGAGATTTGCCCGAGAAAAATCAATTCAACGCGAAAGTGCCGGACAGTCGATGTAACAAGGAATATCGATGGTTACGCTTGAAAGATATTCAACGAGATATGGATATTGACCTTATCGAATATCGCACGTATGCATGGTGCATCATCGAAATTGCGCGCGGAATACGCAATTTCTTCGAGTGCAGCACCGGGCGAGTAACGAATTTCTGGCTCGCTGTAGCGTAGGGACGAAAATATTCTACAAACACTACTGAATTCTTTTCAATACGCTTGATTAATTTAATATTGTAAAAAATTTATATTGTAATTAAATTAGTCAAACTAGTCAGGCGCTGAGTTTCGTAATTACAAGTCATAAATTTCTCTAAAATGTTTTATTATTGACATTATACGGTATTCTTTAACATTTAGTATAAAAATTCGTAGCACAAAGGCGATTTTTTAGCCAAGCGTATCTAATTACAAACGCTAAACAAACTAAATTCGTTTTTTTTTTCAGAGAATATCTTATATCGGTATATCTTCAAATTAACCGAGATGGTTTCAGAAAAGCCAAAGAGACTCAAAAAGAAATGTTTTTCCCGATATAGCGGAGATTTGGTTCCAATTTATCGTATCGCTTCTAGGATATTCGTCATAATAACAACGTCGACGAGAGATGACAAGGGGGAAAGCTTGGCAGGAAGGAATGAGGAATAACCGGGACGATAAATGCGGAAGTGCAAACGACGCTAGACGAGGAGAGAAGGTGGCGAGGATATTAGTCGGCGATTACTGGAATTATAACGAAAATTTCAGTGCACGGAAACGCATTTAATGCTCGCTATAATTGCGTATAAGAGAGTAGTCTGAAAATTTCAAAGTTAACGACATAACGTCCAGTAATTTCTTTACATTTTGTAATAGAGTAATATCTCCCTATGAATCGTCAGTATTTAAAAGTAAATTCAAATATAATTACAATAATTTTTCATATATAAGTAGAATAATTTCTCCTTTCCGAAGACGATAAAAAATATCTTGCAATCTTACACTTGACTGATTGATTTTCGCATGAACTGAGACGCGATTGTTGCATCAGCATACGTCTCCAATTTAACGTAGCCGATAGTCATACGTTTTGTCAAGCGCTACAACCCTCTCGAGCGGCGCATGAGGGTGGCCCCGCTAGGAAGATAGGTACCTACACCTGGAGTACCCTCCACAAGCTCGCTGACCCAATTCTCTCTTCTACCCTCCGACGATCTGCGTTAGTACGAACCAGACAGATGCGGTACCTATCATCCCTTCCTACTCTCTTCAATTCTCCGCAACCCTACTCCGTGCCAACCTCCATCCTGTCCGCGTGTCGTGTTGCTTCAATCCATTCCTTTTTCGCTCTTCGTTCTCCTTCGAGTATTATCCAGTAATAATTACGAAGTTCCATCGTTTAATTTTTGTATAATTTATTTATTTTTTTACTTCATTCTTCTTTAATAATTTTAGTACTTCAAGCTTCAAGCTTAAATCGGAGTCTTTTCAAAGTTTCGACACGAGCAAAGTTCTCGAATCTGAGCTTTTTCGAAGTTTCGACGTGATAACTGGAAATTCGTGAAAAACGGAGCGTTTACTGTACACTTTACACAGTACGTTCGATTCGTTTGAGAATTACAAAGGCGCGGAATTTCGTTTCGCGCATGCAAACAGCCGCTTTAAAATACATATTAGACAAAAGCAAACTTGAAGCGAAAGAAAAGCAACAGGCGAATATGGAAATCGCTATATTGCGCAACGTGATAAATGCGATGTATTGGTCGTACATATAGTGAGCTATAATAAAACATGTCATATTATACAAGTCGATAATTTTCAAAAGAATCGTTCTTGCTTAACAGAAATATATGCCAATATTAAATAAATAAATCTTCAAAGATTTCTTGACTTTTATATTTTATGTATATCATTGCTAAATTCGCGCATGGACGAAATGTGAAGATATTGAATGCCGAAATTCGTGATTCCGGGAGTCGCAAAGCAAAAGAGAGAGTACAAGAACTAGGACAAAAAAACATTCTCCGCAGCCTCCCAAAGGCCTCGACACAATGGGTAACAAAATGACAACGCAATCGGCGCGGGAAAATCCCGGTGTCCTAGTAAAAGGAAGGCAGAACGAGTGTTCCCACTATCCATTCGCTCGCCGACTATCCGCGCAGTCTGGACCAATCGTTATCGTGTAATCCGACGGCGTTCAATGTGGGCTTGTCTAATCGATAACGAACCGCTGCTCCGGCGGGATTAAAAATTAAAACCGTTGTTTAAACGGCCTTAATCACACTAAAAAAAATTTTTTTAAATGAAAAACCGTAGGTACAAGTTGTTTCTGTTTTCAATCTTGAAAATTTTTTTTAGGAAAAAGCCGAGTGATTGCAGTTAAAACAGCGCGTATCTTTGATTCGCTACAAATTATAATAACATTGCGAAATAAATGCGGTTCTCTTTCTCTCTCTATCTATCTATCTTTCTCTTTCTGTCTGTGTTTTATCGTCGCTTTTATGCGCATACAAATGGAGTTTAAATGAAGTATTAATTCGGCGTTGCTATATCACGATGTGGTTATTGCGACGGACACGCGTGAAGTGCCACTCCGCCATAAAATTGTCGGCGATGTGAAACGAACGCAAAAAGGAATATCTCGTGCGCAGGGAAAACGCGCAACCGCGCGTGCAAGCCGGAAAATGGCGAGATGGCTCTTCTTAGCCCTTAGGAGCCGGCGCCTCTTCAGTATCTTCTCTCGAGAAATCCCGAGTGAGCACGTTTCTCCGCACTCCTCTTTTTTCGTTCCCCTTACCGCTGTCCTCCCTTGCGCTCTAAGAGGTAGAGATACATCATAAGTCATACTCGAGAAAAATTACGCAGCTAAAAGTATACATTCTATATTCTAGACTTATTATACGAGTTTCGCAAGATATCCCGCGTGTGTGAGAAACGAAGTTTCCCGAATGAATTGTTTTACGGCTACGAGAACTGCAAGTGGATCGTGCCGTTTTCAAAGAGCTTTCTCATCCGCTTTCTGAAAATCATTGTTTCTGCCGCGATAAACACCCTACCGTGCGCTGTGCAACTCGTAAAGGGATTAAACGAGATATTGAGCAGAGGATCGCAGGCGTGAGAAGGGAAAAGTCACGGCGCAAGCACCAGAGAGGAGAAACCCCTTAACTATGCGGAAGAAGTAACCCAACCACGAGGAGTAGCGAGACAGGGATGAAACAGGATGACGTACCGTAAATAAGAAAGCGGTAGTCGTCTGTCGAAGCTGCGATAGAGGGGACATGTCGCCGCCGCCGTCATCGTCGTCGTCCTCATATCGGATCGGGACACCGACAGCAGGGGTTGTGATGCGGCACGAGGGGGTGGTTGGATAGGAGAGGGATGGTCGCGCGGCGGCAAAAGCAATGCCCTCAGTCAGGGTGACCCAGTTACCTGGCCCATATCTGCCCACCCGCTTCCTTCCCACTGCTCGCCAACCCCAAAATCCACGCGCTTGCTCGCCGTCATCCCCCTCAGTTCGTCTCCCCATCGTCGTTGTTGTCTCCGAAGGCATCCGCTCTCTTTTTTTTTCTCTTTTGTCCTCTCTCTTCTCGCTCTTTCTTTCTCACTGCAATCCTTCTTAAGGTCTCCTAACCGTAGAATACAGCTGGGAAGATGATTATCAATGCGCTCACGTGTCTTCCATACCTTCGCAACCAGTATTCTGCGCGAAATCCAATTCATTCCCGTCGCAACCCTTGTTTTCCTTTGTTTCTCTTTTTTCCTCTCCGGAGGCAGCTTTGTCGTTTGCGGAAAGTTGAATTCATTACGCAATGATTTACAAACGAGATTATGAAGGCCCGGGGAACGTCGTCGAGGAATTTGCTTGTATCGGTCGCAGCCATCGTGCGGTATCCTCGCGAGCACTAGCAGTCGTCGGTCACCGGAAGCGGAAAGCTCGTAACGCTTCTGTACTTTATTCCGTACTTCTGTACTTTGTTTTATTTTATTTCCACTTTCGAGACGGTATACTCTGTCTAATAAAGTCTAAAAAATTTGAGTCTGTTTTTAATTCAAAGGTCGAGTCACAGACCACTTCTCGCGCATAAAGTGAAGATAAAGCGTTTATAATTAGCACTGCTAGTTCATTCATTTCTCCAGTACAAATTTAATGCTCACTTAAATTAAACTTTCTGTATCTTTTAGTGAGATTTCCATTATGTACATACAGGATGAACTAACGAATCGGACGATTTAAAAAAATATCATAAAATTAAAAGGTTTTTATTTATACAATTTTTTTTATATATGGATATTAATTTTACGTTGAAGAATTTGATTTAAACCATTCACACTTTAAAAACTAAGTTTTACTTCTGGAACACATCTTTAAGATAACCATTTCGCTGAATGCACTCAATAAATCTTCTGCATAGTTTTCACTCTACCACCTGTGCACCACCTGTGCACCATCTACTGATGCTATCAAGACGTATTCAAAAGGTACAGAATTTTGAAGTTACAGATTCTACATTGAAGAAAAGAGATGGTAATGTGAAAACTATGCAAGAGATTTACTGAGTGCATTCAGCGAAATGGTGGTCTTTTTAAAGCTGTTGTGTCCCAGAAATAAGACTTAGATTTCAAAGTGTGAATAGTTTAAAACAAATGCTTGAATATAAAGTTAATATCCATGTATAAAAAATGTAAAATTAATATTTATATAGAAAAATTATATAAATAAAAATCTTTTGTCTTTATATGACATTTTTTAAATCAATTCACCCTGTACAAGAGATTTTATGTTATAAGAAAAAATTAATTTATTTGACTAATTTGTCGACATTTGACTTTGCGAATATTTGTATTAAAAAATAGCTTAATTGGATAATATCCTGAAAACAGTCATTTCCCTTTTAAACCGTGGACATTTGACAAGACTTAAATAATGTTCTCTCGAAGGCTAAAGCTAATAAACAATCGTACGAACTTCTTTTCTACAAAAAGTGCATCCCGCAATAACGGCTTTAACGAGGCGCGCGTTTGCAATGGGAAAGAGATAAAAGATAGGAAAAAAAAAGGGAAAAAGAGAGAAAGGGAGATCGCACAATTAATCCGGGAACTCGATCCGCGACGGGGAAAAAAGACCATCCAAATACTGGCGGTATAATTGGATTAAATTCCACACCTCCGCCTCGAGTCACTCATTTGCCGGCCACTGGCGACGTTGCTTTCTGCCTGTTCTTTCTTTCTTTCTTTTTTTTTTATTTTTAATTATCACCGCGGCCTCTTTCCCGGACATTAAATTTATGCGCGGCGCGCCCAGAGCCTCCTCCTACCTACACGACCGTATAATTACTAACAAGGATATTGGCGCGGCTCGGCTGGCGTATCACACTAATTTTACATGTGTACACGTCGTGTCCGCGCTAATATCTGTGCCAATACTTTTATCGCAGACCGACTCACTCGACAATCGATATTCGTTATTTCGCGCGCGCTACCAATCCGGCGGCCCTTAAATCATGTTCGATCAACGGCGCATTTGATTCTATGGAATCACGAGCGAAACTGACCAACAAATAAACATACGCAGTCCATCCGGTTATTTACCGCTCGCAATCTTGTACACACAGATAAATTGATATATTACGGGGATGAACTGGGATCAGGTGAGCAAGGAGGAGTCGCACGTGCGGCTGAATTTATTTCGTGTCGTGTATAAGCAGATAAATAGGGGCTCTGCCTGAATTTTTTAAATTTCGAAAACTCGAAAGTGCTTCCCTCTCGTAAATTTCGTGCCTTCAAAATTCTCCAAATGTCGACCATTCAGAACGCGAGCGATCTAGATACACTTCTCTGTTATTTATCGCTTGAAATTTCCCGACCGGGTCTACTCAGAATTGGTGACGGTAATAACGGCGAAAGCTGCCCACTCAAATTCGTCAAGGAAATTTATTATTCAAGTTAAGGTCGAGAGTTTCCCTGGAGCGGGATTGTATGTCCGAGTCCTCTCTCTCTCATCATAGTCGGATTTCCCTCGTATAAATCCACAGCAGGATGAATTTCACGCAACCATCGAAATACTAATATCACTGCCTGCGTTTGCCAATTAGTTGCGCTTCAGATAATGAACGTGAATTTCAACTGGCAAATATTTTCTACCGCGACTACGGACGCACGTGTGTGCGTGTATTGGCCGCAAAGGTATTAATAGGAAAACATTTTATCCCGAAAATCCGGTATTACTTCCGGCGATCTGTACGTGCGTCCTGTACGTTCGCTTACACGTGTGTCGGGTCCGAAATCCGGATGCACCGCTGCAACGTGTCGCAATAACCTGCCTATAGCGAGCCCGAGAAGGGTAAAATGCGAAAAGCGAAAGGATTTAGGATTCAATATCGAGTGATTTTTACGCTCGCACCACTCTCAATCTGGCCGTTATCGAGACTCGAAGCAGTGTCCGGAAATCCGATGCTATGTCGAGAGATATTGAAACCGATAAATGACTTAAAAAATATAATTGATCCAGCGTATTTATCTCTTGATTATTTTTTTTATGTAAAATATTACGTGACCTAACATATTAAATAAAAATGAGAAAGAACAAAATATTCCCATTATATCACTTCTCATTTATATTAAAACTAGAAGGTGTTGTTGCGCGCGTTACGCACGCGCCATTTATATGAAATAAAATTAAAAATAAATTAAAATAAGTCTGATTAGCTTTTCTTATTATCTCTGGGATATCTTTCTTCGAATGATCTCCTTTTTTTTAAACGCAGTCCATGAAGAACAAAAGGCCATCGCGGGAGATTTAAGGGAAAAAACTTCTGGTACTTTATAGAGAAACGCGAATCGCACGCCGACATATGTGACCGCAGCTCACTTGCAGCTCGATAAAGCTGCCGCGGTCGTTGGAAAGACAATTGCCCGGAAGACAGCCGCTGGCAAGTGTCACTTTTGTATGCATACAAAGTAGAGTGGGCGCGCGAGACAAAGCGTTCGAAAAAACGTGCACCTGTATGCTTCGCCGTCTTTTAGCAAGCCGCACATCAGGAATTTTGCATGTTTGCCGAACGAACGACTCGAATTTCACGATTCGTTCAGATAACAGAGGCTTTTCAAACCGTATCTAGATTGTTAATTTGTGAATCTCTATTTTATTCAAGTACCTTGATTTTCAGACAAACGTTCTTCGATAATAATTGCAGATAATAGCGATAATTAAAGCGACTTAAAAACGTATTCTGAAGTTAAAGTCACTCGTTTACATAATTAACAATTTCTTCTCTAGTAAAATAGCTGATATTCTACTTTTTTGTATAATAAACACACTTTATGCAGTCACCATACTAATATTAGTTATTCAATTATTCAACTATAAAACTTTGCGAATTCGTGCTATTATTTCTTAAAACATATAACAGTTTCTTTGGTCTCTTCTTCTCGTATTATTTCATTAATTAATCATTCTAAACCCTTCACTTCTCGCAAGAGTATTCTTTCGCATACTGCTCACTAATTCAATTTAAACATTTGCATTAATTTAAAAAAAATTAATTTTGATTCAACAATGTTTAATTATTATTAAACCCGTTACGAGCAGGTATCTCAACACAGAATGCGTTATTAATTAAAAAAATTGTCAATTTTTGTAGTAAGCGAAAATATGTTTCCGACTATAACGAGATCTCATGATAAATCAAGTTTATAACAATGACCGTAGAAACTTTTTTCACTCTGTCAACACCGCGATGTTCTTTATTCTCTCACAATATTAAAAGCGACGAGTCATCAAGACAGTTTTGCGATGAAAAATTATGTGTTCAAAATAAAGCATAAGAGTCTATGCGGAATTCGCAAATTTTCAGTTTATTACTGCGAAAATAGAAAAATGTTTTTTTATGCAAACGCGTTGTGAGCAGAATTAATAATAGTCATTGTATTATATAGCAATTGTATACCACAATTATCGTGTAAGATTAATAAAAGGAATAATAAAAAGTAATTACACTACGTATTTATAAATAACCAAAAAATATGAAATGCAATATGGTATATCGAGTAAAATTTCAGCGTTCGAAGATTTGTAGTTAATTCGGGATTGGCGTATTTAATGACATTCAAAACTTTATTTAATAAAAATTATTAATGTGTTATATTAACATTAATAAGGATCGATAACGAGAGTTGTAAATTATCGTTAATTATTGCAGCCACTTGTTCGTACGATGATAATTTCTGTTTTATTTCGCATTAATATTTTCTGTGTACCAACGCGACGCGGCCTTTCTCGGCCGACGGCGTCGAAATCCCCGGCGTCGTTTCCGGCAAAGCCGTATAATTACATTATCTGTATTTTCGACCGTATAATAGGCTTCAGTGGGGAATTCCGGTTTTCGCGTCCCGACAAGGTATTACATCGATTATTGGATATTGCGAGCCAACTCGACGACCAAACGCCGAGCTCATTTTGATTGCACCACACCGAACTTAGGACTAAACCCTTTTACAGATCGCCGCCTCGTGCACCTGCGACTGCGCCTAATAACACACTCGCCAATGGTTTTTCTAAATCCAACAGAGTTTTTACAGGATATTTCTCACGCTTTCCATCGCGCATGAGATTAAATAAAAGTTGTCCGAATAAGTTGCTTTATTTTATACTGCATTTACATTGCGTATTATTAAAGAAAAAGAAAGTTCGATACCGAGTGAAAAAAAAATATTTTCGCTGGAAAAAAGAAGAGAACGCGGATTAAAAATTTTGAATACCGGAATGGAACAGGATGTAGACAAGCCGCTCCGTCAAAAGAGATGACAAACGCCCGTGTCGCGAACAACGTAAAGTGAATAATTCCCGGCAAGTTCAAAGCGCGCGACGCGAATTGTGGTGTCGACTGGGCGATGGACGAATTGAAAATGCAACTACACTCGCGTAGGGCGAAGGGAAAGGGGTTACCACGGTGGCTAACGCCGATGAAACCGCCGTCATCTCCGACGGGCGAATATCCACGGGATCGGACCATTGGCAACGGGATGCGCGGGATATGCCGTCATATACGGATAGATAAATGGCGTACGATGAGTGATGGAACGATCGTTTTCGTTTCGGAAAGCTCTTGTCGAAACTGTCGGATTTAAGGCGAGGATACACTTGCTATCTCGCGCCCTCGCTATTTGGATATCACGCTGTCAAGTTTAAAAGGAATTTCTCTCTCTTTCTCTCTCTCTCTCTCTCTCTCTCTCTCTCTCTCTCTAATATTCTTTTCGTAAAGTAAAAATTATTTTTTACAAATCGAGCATGTAATATATATTTACGGATTATCTTATCTTTTATTTGCATATTGATTATCAATATTAAATCTAGAGAACATATAAAGATGCTGGCGAGATAGAGCAGAGATTCTATTGGACCATAAAAAGTTGTCTCAATGCGGAATGCCTCCGTTGCAGAATCACCGACGTGTTCGGCGACCGCAGAGGAAATTCTTCGCGTTTTCCGACGGAATCGTGCGCACGTGCGGAACGCAACAGTTTGTGTGAAAACGTATGAGTAGATCGAATTTCGAGTCGACTAGATTGCATGCTAAAACTGAAACTGTCGATGTTTTCACCGAGAGATTAACTATTATATTATAAATATACATTCGTCCTGTGTTCTCTCTCTCTCTCTCTCTCTCTCTCTCTCTATTATTCTTATTTCTTTTCTTTCTATCATATGAGATTGCAGTTGCTAGTATAGAACAGTTAGTTGCATCGCCTGATCATATCAAATGAACTGATACGTCTCCACTGTATAAGCCGCGACTGCGTGTGTATCGAGCTTGTGTCGCGCTCAATAAACGTGAATCACGGACAAAATTCCACCGGTTCGAAGCCTGGCGATATTGTTCATCGAACGAAGCGAAAAGTGAAAAGCTCGTTAAAATGCTTCCAAGCAAAGTTACGAGCTTACAATTTGAACTTATGATCTGGAAGTTGATAAGTTAAAATTATGAACTGTGCGTTAACGAGTTAATACTTGAAAACTAAGCAATTAAAATTTTGAGCCATGAAGGAGTATTTTGATACACATATTGGTGTTTACTTTTTTTCTTATGCAACGTGAGTTTGCAGCGTCTTACGTGACGTATTAATAACGTAACGTGTTTGCATTATAATTAAAGACGTACCAATTGCAACGGTAGTATTATATATCGGTAAATTAATTGCGTAATTAAATTAAATTATGTATCCCTTCTATAATGGCATGTCTTTTTAAGGGCGCATCGTATTACGCAGGTTCGTTAAACCGTACCTGCATCGTAATACGCAATCGAGTTGCAGGGAACGGCGATAAACTGTGGCGGATGCAGATGTTTGAGACACGTGCGACAAAAAAAGAGCTATCGAATTTAGCTCATCGGCACTGCGGGCGCAGTAAAGCGAGGCGAGAGTAATTAATTTAAATCAAATGAAACGTTACATGTGTATGTTGGATATAGGCAGGAGGGTTCTCGATGGGTCGCAGTCGAGATAAATTAAATCAAAATGATATTGTAGTATTACAGTATTATCAAAAGATCCATAATTATCGAAATTACGCATTGAGGTGGTGGTAATTATTGTTTTGTTACACGTCCACGAAGTATCATGCTAATTGGCGAATTTAGCGTAACTGCTATACGATCCGCTACGCGAATTTGCCACGGCTATCGTTCTGTTAGCCACACAAATATTGACAAACATTTCATATGTTATATCTCCTATATCTTGTATGATATGCAAAGCGTCCACAAAAAGGAAAATTTGAAATGATATGAGATAACGGCCAGAATTTACTCCTACATTATAATCTTTTATGTATGTATTTAATGACAACATCATTATACATGTATATATTATATATGTATGTATTATATATGTATACTATAGAAAGAATAAATTATGTTTTAGACAGATTAAAGTAAATTTTGTTATTTCGTATGTAAATTTAATAAGACGCTGCACAATTATGTATAACGTTTTAAAAGGAGAGAAAGAAAGTTACTATATATCTTTTCTACCCTCATTTAATCTCTTATCAGTGATAGATTGCTGTCTAGTCAATACCGTCGTTTTCATAATGTGGTCCATCGTAAAAAATGCTCGCAAGGACCGACGATCAGCTGCAGAGCAGACTATTTATACGCGGTGATTTAAGATGAGATCAATGCTCTGTGACGTCCGCGATGCTCGAACGTCGAAAGTTCAAAAGCCGATACCTCAAAGGGTTCCAAATATAACCGGTCTTTCATTGTTGTGGGGAATATATGCAATGTTCCGAAAAAAATGGCAGTGAGAACGATCTTACGGCTTTTTCGCGTAAGAAAGAGTACCCTGATAGGCGAAGAGCAAGCCCGTTACATCTACCCAGCGGTAAAACCTAAGGAGATTTCTGGTAACCAGTTTGACCTCGTTTGGTAACCAGTGATCGCTGCATTATGAGCAAGCATCGCGTATTCAGTCTTGTAAACGCGTTCTTTCTCTCCTTCTCTCTCTCGCTCGTTCGCTGAAACCGTCGTTGCTACGCCGAAATTGAACCGTAACGAATTTCGTCGTCGGTGAACGGGATCGATGTTCGACCATGATATACCTTTCGCAACCATCCAACCATCCATCTATCTATCCATCCATCCATCCATTCATCCATTCGATGAACCTATACGCTTCCAGAGTGGTGGCACTTTCCAGACGGATTCTTCGCCGCTGCCAGAAAACTCGCTCGCTCTTTATACGTAAATCAGGAGACGGCACTATCGTCCGCACTCGCGAAGATGAAGAGAAATTTCGCGGGAAAATAAATCGTCTCTCGAGATGATAAACTCGGCGACTCGCATTTCAGCGGGGAGCGTCTCATGTAATTACGCGAACTGGAATGCGCGAATCTTTTTCATGGGTGATGTCCAGAGAGATTTATAGTCAGATAATAATAATAAATAAAAATAAAAGAATAAAGCTCTATCTTGAGTTAACACGATTAATAACTATGCTTTAGCACGAAACTATTTTTGTTTTACATAATTTTAAAATTTATGGATAATAGGTTTTAAGCTGGTGAGATAAAAGTCCAAAAAAGTCACAGAAAATTATAAAAGATTGATAACATACAAACATGTAATAATAGCTATATATATATATATATATCTCGTTGTGTTTAAAAAGATACACGAAATTGATGACAAACAATGCATGAATCGGCGATGATACCAAAATATTCATACCCGCGTTTATATCGATTATTACAACAAAATCTTTTATTTAAAGTAACGGAAAAAAATTGTATAAATAAGACATGTATAACATATTATTATAACTTTGCTTATGTAATTCGCGCAAATACTCATACTTCGAACTTGATAAAACGCAATTAAAAAATCATAGAATTGCATCGCAAGTATAAAGTCCAGATAATTGGAGAATTTCGCGAAGAATATGCAAAAAGCGGGAAGAAGTCACGAGAGGAAGCGACGGTATAAAATATCTGTCAACGTTGATTGCCAGGACATAATAAACGTAAAAGTCGAGACATTTTTCGCTCTTGCGAAACACTATCTCGACAAGTATTTTCCTGTATTAAATTCGCGTCTACTTTTCACTGTTCTTCCTTTCAATTAAATAAAATTCTTCGGAAACATTTTGCGGTCGACTGTTACCATGTTAATATCGATGAAGTCCAATTAGCAGGTCTGATAGTTCTGAAGGAAAAGTACAAGGGTAGACGCACTTATGCTAATTACGCTATTTGAACGAACAAAAAAACTTAACCGCGTTACTTTTAAATGAAGTCAGATTAAATGGGCATCTTCTTTTCCAGCGAGCGCTTTCGTATTTATAGTAAGAGAGGAGCGATACAATTATAAATAAAATACTGAAATAGATCATCGATTCTAAAATAAATTGCACAAACAAGATTCGTTTGAGTAACTGAGGATGCATGTGAAGAAACGCACATTTTCCTAGGACTCGCGAAAGGTTAAGTATTATCGTCGGTGAGTACCTCTCGTATCTCGAAAGGACCGTCTAGTAGAGCTGTTGCTTGCAACTCCTTCGAAGGACACCCATGGGACTTATGCTCACAGAAACATGAGGCGGAATGTTTGCTTGAATCGCTATCATCCGACATGACGGGATCTTCTCAAAGGAAAACGATAAGATCAGCATTGAGACAGAAACAACACAATTGTGAAACATGATGCAAGTCAGAACGTCAAGAGGCCTTGTTTCGTCGTTGTCGTGGAGAACAATTTCCCAACAATGTTTTACTACGTTTTAATTGGTACAAGATTAAACACATTAATTGCTCTTTGGAAACTACAGATTGTAAAAATTCCAAGATTTTACTTTTTATAAATAAATCAGCCAATTAAATATATTTCATATTATTTATCTAATTTGACTGATAGAAATTTGACTTGATAGAAATATTTTACTCAATGCCTAATATTTAAATAATACTAAATATGTCGTTTTATTATGCATAAAAATTTATGGATTATAATAAAGAGAAGAGCTTGCCGTATCTAAAAAAAAAGACCATAAAATTCTAAAACTGGTAAAAAGGATTCACAGAGCTTCGCTACTCCAAAGCGCTTATTTTTAATAACGTGGCAACGGATAAAGCGCGCTTTTTATGCAATTGCGCGCAGGTAAAAAGAAACGACACCGGGTGCCGAGGGCGGAAAGGAGCTTTTCGAAATAGCCGGCGGTTGTACCGCCGGCGGCGTGACACAGGGTGGCTTACAACGCGGGTGGCTTTACTCGTTCGTCGTCGTGCCGGCGGCGACAAGGAGGGTAGCCTCTCCCGGAGAATCGATAATCGAAAGAAGAAGCGTGTATACGCGACGCGTCAACGTGATATCGCCACGTGAGTCATCGTCGAATTTAAGGGTGCGTCCGTTCTCTCAAAGCGCGCATAATTGACGATGCAACGCGATGCACCTATATATCCGACGGCGTGCGCATAACGAAGGGGAGTCCTTTGTGCCGCGTGAGCGGCACGTTTCGCTCCGCACGTAATTAACTCTTTACAACGGAGAAATTACAGAGCGACATCGCGGGGAGGGCGACTTCGTGCGACGCACAACGTGACCGGCGTGCATTAAAGATTTCACTATCTCGCCCGTAAACACTGAAAGTTAACTGTTCGACATTACTATTTATGATACGTTCTCAATGATGTAAAAAAAAGTATTACATTGAAGAGAAATATAATATTGTAATAAGTAAATTAAAGTTGGAGCAGCGTTCACAAATTAAATATATGTTAAATTAAAATAACTTTAAATTTATTATAATATAATAAATTTAAATATTATAAGAGACTTTAAATTAAAAGTCTCTTATAATATTCAAATTTAGAATAATTAACGGAATATAAAGCTTAATATTATTAAGCTCTATAGTTAATTATATTAAATTTAAATATGTCATTTTTTTTACAAAACAGAATTACTAGATTATTAGCAAATTATTAAATCTTCAAAATGTAATTATTTTCATGGAGTATTGTTTAATATTGATTCATGTAATGATAATCTGAAATGGACGATCCACGTGTATTAAAAGCAGGATAATTATCGATCATTCTTACAAACGATAATGTTTAAACCATAAACGTGATATACTGTCTTCAGAGAATATATTAATCCTTCAATAAAAACGATTTTACAATCCGCTACGCACTTATCCGCGTATGATTGTCGCTAAAGTTAAAATAGTTAAATAGAGTTTAAATAGATTATTCTTCTCACTCGCAGTTTGCCACGCTTAATTCTTCCGAGGGAAAAAGTAAATACACGAAAATCGAGTTATCGTTGAATTCGATTTTCAAGTTGCGGAACGGCAGAACATTTTGACACCTCCGTCATTCGGACAAGGCTCGAGGGGTTTTCCTTCTCATTGGGGATCGTTTAAAGTCCAACCCCAACGTGTAAATCGTTCCACGCCGTGTAACAGGGGCGGGATGACGCGGGCGCTAGCTCTGGTCACCCATTGTGAGTCCATGTGTAAACACAACGGAGGACGGGAGGTGACCGAGCGAGAATTTGTGGATGAAAGCATCGGCAGAGAGAGAGAGAGAGAGAGAGAGAGAGAGAGAGAGAGAGCCGCGTACGCGCGTATGTGTTCCAACTTGTGTAATTGTGTAAGTGTATTCCGAAACGTTCAACTTCGTTGCCGATATGTCGACCCAAATGAGTGTACAGCACCGTTCGAGCACGGTGATCAACGAGACACCGATCCTTGGCCTACCGCCAAAATCATGGATATTAAGTTAGTACTAGCGATTCACTCGACTCAACGAGAATTCGCCGCGTTACCGCCGTCTGGAATTTGATCGGCCTTTCGTGAACGTGAGCCGCAAATTGAACCTTCACTTTACATCCCAGGAGGCATTAACCCTAGCGTTACCGAGGGATCCGAGCACTTAGCATCTACTGATATCACGTCTATATCTGATTTCATTATCCTATTGCGAAAATAAGACTTTCATGAGGTAATAAAATTATGAAATAATAATTCTGTAATAATCTAACGATATATATCTCTAAATATATATATATATATATATAATAGTAAGACTCAGAAAGAGAGAAATGGTATTTTATAAATCGTCAATAATAAATGTGAGTAATATATATTGATTTGCTACAATTTAAGAAAAAAAAGTCGAGATAATTAACAAAAGTTGCTAAAACTAACTATTTATTAATATCTATCAAGCCAATGTGAAATGTTTAATATATGCCCGGGAAATAATATAATAAATTTATGACGTTTATTAGTGAAGCTGTTGTTGTTGCAACGGTGTATAAGAGATTAAAACGGCCGAAGCAAGGTATCGGACATGTAAGACGCTATCAATCAGGACACGATGGACGATATATAGAGGAAGTGATGGACGAACGAGGGACCTTCTTCGACCTCTTGTGTGTTTCCTTCCGTCCGCTGGAAACGCATCAGTGTCAGTTTCGAGGAAGACCATCCTTTCGCGTCAGACGACGTATCGATAGACCGTCGCCCGCTATGTATCGCAATTTTACACCGTAATTTTGCCTTGCCACACATACTCTTTTTCTCTCTTTTATATAAATTACTTTGTATTATATTCCACAATGTGTCCTAGATATTTCATGCTCGCCTTCATCCATCTCTGGGGATTTTCCGACAATTCAAGATTTTTTTCTCAGCGAAGATCGAATATCATGTTTCCCGCCATCTTTTAATATATTCGATTTTTATATATAATTTAATTAAAATCAAATTGAAATTCTGCATTAAGATTAAATAAAGAATAAAAGTCTTAATTATAAGAAAAGAATCTAAAAAAATTCTTTACATTATGCTTCCTGTTTCATGTTATTGATATTTTTAATAAGATTATTAATAATATTTCATTACTGACAATTAATCTGAAAATATATATGTTTAAAAATGCGAAAGAATGTTAAAAACGTATTCGTTCTTATTACGGCCAGATTGCGACAGCTAGTTGCCACAATCTTCGATCCAGAATCGACTTCGAGATTGTTTGTACTATTCCCGCGACAGCAGCTGCCTCCGAATACATCCCCATGGAATTTCACGTAGAGAAATAAGATGTTATTCTTGGCCAAGCGAATTTTTCGCGGGACATCGTCGTCTCGTGCGACTCAGGTCGACGAAAGTTCCTAATTTTTATTGCGGTACAGGACCCTCGTCAAGGCGGTATAAGGTTCATACATTGCTCCCCAAGGCACCCCTTCCTTCTATACGTACCCCCCGAACTGCCTTAGAAGTCCGCAAATAACAAGCAAGTCTGCTGTATCATGAACGTCGCCCGTCTCGCAAGACGTCGAGCTATACTACTGTCCTGACCGCTTGGAAAAAGAAGTGTCAGATGAGCAACAAACACGGGCACCGATATTTTTTGTTCCTCGATTCGTGCATTATGGAACTTGTGATTAATATTCTCCAAAGATATAATAATATTAATATATATATAAACAATAATAATATTAATTATTTAATAAGAAAAGTCATTAAATAAAAATAAAAAGTTTTAAATTAACTCTGCAATGAGGAATTTACAATACGAAGAATTTACAATATTATTAATAAAATATGTATCATTCTTTTCTGTGACAAAAACATTACTTAAAAAGTGTTTAGTATTAAGCTTAAATTATGTAGGTTAATTCAAATTTTTACATATTTTCAATATTACTTTCGTGCATCGATTAATTGTATTAATCACATTTTTTTATTTACTTGTTTACTTTGAGACTGATGTTTAGAATTTCTCGTCGCTTTTTCTGGCGAACGATGTACACTTGTACAGAACATTGCAACGGCAATGCAACCACATTTACAGGCAAGTACGCCCTTAATTTCCGCAACGATTCACCGCTACGTTTCTCGCCGTAGTCATTCCCATGAACGACGTCTTTTGTTCTCCCATTGCAAAGTGCCGCGATAACGCTTATCGAACAACACAGGTGTTCCTGAACGAGCGAAGACGATGCAAGCTCTTTCGATTTAAATTGAGCTTTCGATGTTCACGACTTAACGCGTGTCGCGATTTTAACTTGTAAATCTGTTTTGTCCAACTTGCACAAAGTGCAATTTATTATTAATCCGTTTAAAATTATCTTAATTGATTTTTTGAAAAAATGAACAATTATCTCGCAATTTGCTGAATATGTTTTTTAGCTTACTAGTGGTAGTGGACGCGCGCGAAATTTCTTGTTATTAAACGAATCAAATATGAAAATTATTTGCTAATTTTTTGTTATTTTTTGCTTCTAAAACTAATTTTTTGCTTTAGTTTTTAAAAAAAGTTACAAGAAGCTCGATAGCTCAATATTAAGTAACTTTTTAAAAAGTGAAGCTACACAATTATTTTTAAAAACAAAAAATAGCAAAAAATTAATAAATAATTTTCATTTCTTATTGGTTACTCTCGCAATACGAAGTAGACCAAACGAGAAAACCAACCAGCATCCCGAAAAAGAGCAAACAACACTTCGAAACTTTCGAATATCGATTTAATACCTTTATCGATTTAACGCCTTTTTTAAGAGTGGAAAATAACATTGTTTTAATAGATAAATAGTTATTTTATATAAATGATTTAAATTGATATCTAGAAGTATAACAATGTCACAAGCCTAAACTCGCGCAATTTCAAGAGCCCAGCCATGGCAAAAGAAATATGGAAATCATCATACGCGTTGACGAGGCTACTATAGAGATGCAAATCTTTCGGCAAGTTTTCCATAGTGGCTCTGATGACTTTTCAATGGCTTGCAACCACTGTCGTCGTTTTCTCATGGCTGCAGCACTTAGACGAACCATGATTTCCCTTCGTGACAAACTTGTTCAACTCGCAGAAACTTACGAAGCTGCAGACATATTCAATTATTTCGGAACTTGCATATATCCGCGCATTTCCTATGACACTTTGTATTATTCAATGGAAGACAATTTACATGCCAGCACAGTATGTATCGAAACGTTCAAGTATAATCTTAATAACCGATTTTTCAATTAGTAGATAAAATTTTATTATTTTTATTATTTTTTATTTATTTTCTTTTTTCTTTACTTTTATATTCAGGATACTAAAATAATTCATCTGTTATCTGCTAATGACAATTTCTTCTTTTTTATTTTCTTTAATCTGTCATTACCAATTCTAAGCGAATTTTAGATAAATCGCCCATCTAAACTATCTAACGCTATTTCATATTATTATGCGTATCGGAAAATCGTATGTGACGGATGGCGCTAGACAATGGATGTTTGATTGATATTGCGGCCGTGACTTCGCGCCAAGTTCGGTGGTTTCGAAACCCGACGCGATGTCATATTCGTTATTCGTCGCTGCATCGTATTCCGACCACGTTCTACCACCGATCAGGACCGTACTCCTTCTCTTTTGTCGTTTTTCTAAACACAACATTCTCTTTTCTTTTATCGTTTATCTCACTCTCTTTTTCTTCCTTCTCTTTTTTCTCTCTCTCTCTCTCTTTCTCTCAACCCCTAGAAAAGTATTCCCTACGCGTACAAAGAGCAACTTAATGATAATGACACTATAGTAACTCTATCTGTTCATAAGAAACACAAATTGCCATTTGTGAACAACATAATGTGTGTACTATTGTATATTTAAATTCAATGAAGTTAATGATAGAACAAATGATAAATTCTTGATTTTTTCCTATTTTTATATTAACATTATTTTCATTATGATATATTAAGATAATTTATATTTAATATACTTATAGTTCAGAATAAATATCTTGATACAAATGTAATCAAGCATAATATCTTACGTATTCAGAAGAGACGCAATCGATGATTGGGATTGCAAAGAAGTTACGACGACCAAAGGCACAAAAAGAAGCGCGGAAGTATATATACATATACTATATCATATTTTTTAAAAGTTTTGCTTCCTTTATTTTATTTCGTCGTATTGATCGAAAGAATTTTCTGTTACACGCCCGCAGATGGAACTCGCGTGCCAACGCTGCTTATGCTTACACTGCGGTGTAACGAGTACATCGCGCTACACAAAGAAATTGCGGTGGACGACAGACGCTTCTTCTTTCCCGGATTTTTATTTCGTAGGCTGAATTAAGCTAAGTAATGGCGACACGGACACCCCTCGGAGAGAGCGCGTCGTCGGTATGATTAAATTAGCGTATTCGCGTTGACGCTCTCGCAGCTACGACGTTTCGAGCTGTCGGATTCGTGATAAGATAATTTGAAGACTTGTATTCAACGGTGAAGCAGATATTTTCCACGTGGATTACGGAATTTAGAGTATATCGTATTTTCGTGCAGACTGTTGCGAACATCGTAAATCATAACTTTAATATCAAACTTTTCGACTTTTCCCCCAATTATGATCAAGAATTTTTTATTTATACGCGAGTTGTATATCATTTAAATTTATGAAATTTCTGTTATATAAGTATCTGTCACAGATATTTATATTATTTTATTTCTAACTTTAGAAAAATGTGCATACTTTTTCTTAAAGAAATAATATAACTTTGTGTTTAAATAAAATTTAGAATATGTTATCTATATTAAACATTTTTGTTTAAATAAAGTTCCATTTATATAATATTATTTACACTTTTGTTTATTAAAGTATATGTTAATCTAAGACGATCTTCCAGATATGTTTCTTCTCTCGTACGAAGAAATTTACTTTGAAAATTCCGACCTTATGTGACTCGGCGACGGCCAACGAACTCATCTGCTTTTATTGCAACAAAACTTTACTTTCTTCCCGTCTCCAAAGCATAATGGTAAAAATCTCTTGGCGTGGATTGCCTACTGGGTAGAGAAAAAAAAGAGAAGAGAAAAAAAGAATTGATGCACCCCTGGCACTGCGCCAGGAAGGGTCGTGTGATTATCAAAGAGAGAGAGGGAGAGAGAGAGATAGAGAGTGAAGGAGAAAGATGGATGAAAGAGAGAGAAAGGAGAATGTCATGACGATTCTTTCCTGTACAAGAGCCGCTTATAAAACCGCAGTTTTCACAGCGCGCGAGTTTTTTGCCGCGAGGTTAATAGCGAGAAAAAATGACGAACGGCCAACATGCTGACGACTGCAATTGCTTTCCATAAAGCCACCAACAATCGCACTCTCGATGAATGACAGAACTCTTCAAGAGTGACGAGTGCATTTATATAAAACGATCCTTCAGAAAATAATTGTATTCGTCGCAAGGTATGCATTAAAGACGACGTTATTTCATAAAGAAATATCAATAAACTTGTTCATAGGGCAATACACATAAAAAAGAGTAATAGATAAAAAAAAGAAAGCTGATTAGAGAAATTATACTAAATACAAAATATAAGAACCTAAAGGTGCGCGCAAACAAATCTCACGCCGCAACTTCTTTCACTTGTCGTACACAGGCTCAGCATCTCTCCCGTGTCTTTTCCTCCTTGCGCCGAGCCATCACCCTCGTCTCGTTTTTGTGCGAGCCCTCAAGCCACTGGGGACCAACTTTCCACGCTCTCTTACTTTCTTTCAAGACGCAAGAAGAGAGAGAGACGGCATCGTGTTAGTTCTCTTTTCTTAGGTTTCGGGAGAGATCGTGATCTCTCGAGAGAATGAAGAGAGAGAGAGAGAGAGAGAGAGAGAGAGAAAGAAAGAAAAAAAACAAAGGAAGAGACAGTCCGGAATGATGGCAGGTCGGGATGGGCAAGGGAAAGCCTACAGAGGACAGAGCGAGAAACAGGGAGAGTAGGAGAAAAGCTGCTCCGGAGAGAGGCTAGTTCCGCGCGAATGGAATACGGATCAATATCAGGAACCGAGGAGACCTCGCTCTGCCTGTTCGGTCCAACTCCTTCGGCCTTCGGAGATCTCGTCTTGTCTTGTGCTTTTGACGAGAGCGCGTGAGAAGAGATCTTCCTATCCTCTAACACTGGGAGATTTAATAGAGACGACAACCGGAAGGAAATGGAACGGAAGCGCGTTATTCCCGACACGGCTCGCCGTTGTGCCTTTCTTAGATAACGGTGAAAAGAGATGCCGATTGCTTCTAAATCCTTGAGAGAGAACTTGATATTATAATTTTGTTTGGAAATCTTCAACTTCATTTCTCATTTATAATTTTCTTATTAATTTATCCTCTTTTTAAAATTATTACGATTTTTATGTAAGTATTAATCATTGAAACACTTAAAATGTTAACAATTTGGAAATTATGAGGAAACATTCCATCCAACGTAATTATCCTGGAACAAAAGTATCTGGAAATTCAACAGAAAAGACTTCATTACGCAAGTCTAGCGGATCCTACTTTACATGATAAAAATAATGATTAAACAATTTGTGAGCCTGATACGCGGACGTGCGTGAGAATGCACAAAAGCGCTCATTAGAAAATCCGTACATCGTTCCAGCGTGAAGACAAAGTACCGGCAAGGATAAAAAAGATTATTGCTGGTTTTTTTTTCAATGCGGCACCGGCTTCCCTCGTTTCCCAGCCGAACAAGAAGCAACTTTTTCTACTTGTCTTAAGTTTCGAGTAGCTTCCCCAACCCGTTCGAGGTTCGTTGCAGCTGCGTGTAAGCTCGACGGCGTTGCACAGCTACAATCGTCCGAGCTCGTCATCGAGTCGCCGTAAGTCTTACGGCACCGTTTTCTTCTTTTGTTTGCCGTAATGTTTCTTTTAACTATCCTTAATAATGAGGTTTCTCACCGTCTGGCAGGACATTTTCAACTTTCTTATTAGAATGTTGTATAATCACGCAGATTACCAACGTGCTTATGAATAATTAAATGGGATCTTTCTGATTCTCCAGATAAGGCTCTCATTTCATTATACATAATGAATATTCAGTCATTCATAAATGATTAGCATTATTAATTTCTGTTAATCGTCTTATAAGTTCTATATCTATGTTTTAATTTTAATAATTTTAACAATCAGTCCATACGTATGAGATACAAAGTCAATTAGATTATTGAAAAATCTAATGAAAATTATATTGCATGTAATTATCAAGTTAAAAACGACATAAAGACATTGCAGTCGTAATGAAAGAGAGATTTTATGAGGCTTATATGTGCACGTAATCTAAATGCGTATCTACTTTGAATGGAGTTGTTTGCAACATACGACCATCCGCGATGTTTACATCGATCTCACATGAGGTGCATTAACTACTCGAAGTGTACTTAGGCACACACAAATAGCCGGTCGGAATAGAGTTTAAATGAGCGGACAGTTAATTATCGTTTTAATTATATCTCGCGCTGTACCTTTGTACCTGCTAAAACTCGATGTGTGCAAATACGTATAGATTCCTAATGTCAGTAATATTTCTCAACGTTATCAACATTACATATATCGCGATGCGATTTGAAAAGTTCCGTATAAACAGATGCAGAAATAATAAATCGCTACAATTTGGCAGAAACGCGGTGATAAATTCCCAAGTTACCCCAATTCTCTCAGCCTTGGATCCTTTGCCAAAATAAAAATTATCGAACCATAAATGATTGTTATTATCTTCGAAGTGCAGAGTACGTGAATAGCAATTTCATTCCAAATGTAGTACGCGATATTTTGAAAACATTAGTTGAGTCGTATATTAGTGAGCATTATAAAAAAAGTTTACAATAATCGTGACAAAATTAACTGTCATTAATATATTTTACATTCACTTTAAAGTCGCAATATTTTATTTTAATTATTCGAAATCATATTAAAGTGTTTCTTTACCATTCTACTGTGGTTTTTCATTTATATCCCTGGATAAAAAAGAATTATCGTGTTGTTCTCTACCGCTGATGTAATGGTCCTCGCACAAGACAAAGTAAACGTATGCACTTTGATTGTGCGATAAACGGTCCCGATAATATAATCGGCGGCTTAAAGCCAACGCAGGAGGCGTATCGATACACGGAGCTGAAGTATTCATGGTATCTCGACGCCTCGTGCGTTTCCCCAGGTAGCTATCTGCATTAACCGCACGCATACACATCCAAACATACTCACGTGCATATAAGCAAACATATGCAAACATATAAGCATACTCTATAATAGTTAGTCATTCAAACCAGTGAATAAATAGTAGAAGGCATTTTCGGAAAAATGCATTCTGAATTGACGACTAAAAATTATTTCTTTCCTTCTGGAATACTTAAAAATCGTAATCAAAGTGAAAAGCAAAAAATTAATTTTGACTTCATAGTGGCCAGATGGAATATAAAGAAATGATTGATAACTGTATCATCTCGTAAATCTAGTTTTTAGTCTTTTTTTTATAGTTTATAATATTTCGAATATTTGAAAAATATTATGAAAATTCATAACATTTGTAATATTTTTTTATTCTATTACAATATTGATACGATAAATCAACATATTAATTTTTCATTATCTGTTATAATATTGCTGAATCAATACATTAATTTTTCAATTATTTTTAATAAATAATATTTTCGATATACGATGTACAATTAATTTTCCATATGATAATTTTGTGTATAAAAATTTGTATCACAACACGAATAAAATTTATCTATTTATAACCAGTGTTTTGTTTAATTAATATCATGTGTTTTGTCCAATTTTACAAAATAAACTTTAATCTTTTATTATAAAAAAAGATTAATCAAAAACTAGATTGTGACAGATTGCATTCTATTCAATAATTCTTAACGTGTTGATATTGATATGATTGATATTTTTAATTTCTAATATGTTCTCGCTTCACAGATATTAATTTAAATATTAGTTTAGTGATGGTCCAGGTTTCAGATTTAATAATCACGATCAAATTGGGTGTATATGTAAACATCAGTTATAATTGATGATTGAAGAGAGCCAAATCAATTAATTTCTCAGCTGTTAATAAAAACTCGAAGACTGAACGTTCTGCGGAACCGCAATTAATAATGTCAAGTTGAGCGGATGAAACACGCGTAGATATCAAACGGCGCAATATTGAAATCGGAAGAAAAACCGGGCATAAAATCTATCGTCTGCCTATCTGTAAAGAAAGTGGAAGGTTTGAGATACCCGCGCTCCAGTTATCGCCCGACGGTTATCAGGTCCACCGACGGAAACTGGGAAGTTTTCAGGGCGCCTTTTGCACGCGATGGTGCCGTTAAGCCGCGATCGTTCCTGTCCCACCGCCATGCCACCGCCGTACGACTACAATCCCCGTGCTGTATCCGCCCTGGCACATGCAACACCCCCGCGTAGATCTGCAATCGTAACAGCTCTACGTGTGTGTCTATAACGGTCCTATATTGGCGTCGAGTAGCGACCGAGCGAGGGCAATCTCGCTATTGATTGCACCTTGCATCCTACCCGAACGATCCCCACGTCGCCTCGCCACCCCCCCACCGTGCCAACCTATTTCACCCTGCCGCCACTCCACCCCGGCCACCCCAATTCCATCGTCCTGGTCCCTTTCAATCCGCCACCAGCATCCCGCCACGGCCGCCCCCTTCCTC